>CABHPP010140095.1:22036-41901 GCA_902168425.1 Peromyscus attwateri | reverse complement strand
AACAAAACAAAACAAAACAAAACAAAACAAAACAAAACAAAACAAAAATACCAAAAAACCAAAACTCTTCAATTTAAATGTGCAATTGCATGTGAAAAGCAATAAGGCAAGATGTGACATAAAATATAGTTATTTCCCTGTTATGATTTTGACCTCCCTGGTTCATATAATCCCTCCTCCCTCTCTT
The DNA here is from genome assembly GCA_902168425.1 of Peromyscus attwateri. Taxonomy (NCBI): domain Eukaryota; kingdom Metazoa; phylum Chordata; class Mammalia; order Rodentia; family Cricetidae; genus Peromyscus; species Peromyscus attwateri. The sequence goes on along the minus strand of CABHPP010140095.1, from coordinate 41,714 downwards.
CAACAGGACTCTCAGAGCTCGACCAGTGCTTGGCTGTGGATCTCTTCCATCAGTTACTGGATGAAGGCTCTCTGATGACAATTAGAGTAGTCATCAATCTGATTATGGGTGCTCAGGGACTCTGGACAGACAGCTAGAGAGCCAGCATGGGACCTACATAGGCCCTCTGCATGTGTGTGACAGTTGTATAGCTTGGTCTCTTTGTGGGGCTCCTAGCAGTGGGATCAGGACCTGTCCCCCGACATTTGAGCTGGCCTTTGGGAACTCAGTCCTCATGCTGGGTTGCCTTGCCCAGCCTTGATGCAGGGGAGGAGCTTGGTCCTGCCTCAACTTGATGTGCCATACTTTGTTGACACCCATGGGAGGCCTGCCCCTTTCTGAAGGAAGAGGAGGAATGGACTGGGAGAGGGTAGAGAAGAAAGTGGGGAGGGAAGGGAAGGAGAGGAAGGAGAGGAAACTGTGAGTGGGATGTAAAACAAATGAAAAATTTAATTAATAAAAATTATAGTTATTTCAAACAATATAAATTTTCTCAGGCTTCAGTGAAATAATTGACTTTCTCTGCTGACAAAACTTGATCTTGGTGGTGAAGGAAAATCAGTGGATCCACTTACTAAGAGGTTCATTGGTAAAGGAACTTGTTGCCAAGTCTGATGATCTGAGTTCCATTCCTGGAGCCACATGGTGGAAGGAGAGAATTGATACCTGAAAACTGTCTTTTGAACCTCTACACACACACGCTGGGGCATGCATGCTTCCACCCACATAAACATACATATAAATAAATAAATACATGTAATTTTTTTAATGTAAAAGAGATAACATGTCTATTAGGAAAGACAAAAACATCAGTGTGTCTTTGAACAGGGAGACTGAGGCAGGACTACCAGATCAAATGACAAAATGCACAAAACAAACATACCAGTACTGATAGCAGTAAATAATCAGTTATGAGGACTAGGAATTTATCTTAGGCACACTTGTAAAAACCCTTCCACAATTCTAGATTCTTTATGAGTCACAAAGAAAAGATTCCCTGCTATTGTTGACCGTAAAACAGAGCAGACACCTCCATGTTCCATGGGAAGACTAAAGGCTGCTCAGATATAACTACAAGCTCAGCAGTAAATCAAGAACAAGCAGTACCGGGGAGTTTACGGAGCTGCAAGCTGCTTTTCATGTTCTTATAAAGAGTAATTAAACAGAATCCTAAAATACTCTGGAAATGTATAAAAACATTAACCTGCATCAGGGTGGAAATAGCAAAAACAATAGAATAGACTGTAACACTCTAAATAGAAGTCAGTGTACACTTGAAACTTAATGTATGATAAGCAGGATAAGGCTAAGTGCTGATATTCCCACTGAATTTCCACGAAGAGTATCTCATAAAAAACACGGATAAATTGCAATATATTTAAAACATTATATACTTTAAAGGCCAAAGTGAACTAAAGTGGGTTTAAAAAAGCACATGAAATTTGGTGGTGGGGGGGTAGATGATAAATTGGATTGGGGGAACAGAGGTGGACTTGACTGAAACTTATCGTATGCATGTATGGAATTCTCAATAAAAATGATAATAAAACTAAATATAGGTGAACATTTTCTAAATCTTGAAGTAACAAAAACTTCCTAGGGAAAATACAGACTCAGAAATCACAAAGCAAAGACTGACTCACTTAATTTTGTGGATTCAAATACCCTGAAATGGAGATGGAGAGATAACTCAGGGGTTAAGAGCATTTGCTGCTCTTCCTGAGGAGCTGAATTCAGAACCCATGACAGGTGGCTCACAGCCCCAGGGGATGTGATGCCTTCTTCTGGCTTCTGGTTGGACACACACACACACACACACACACACACACACACACACACACACATTCTATAACACATTCTATGAAAAAGTTAAAAGATAAGGGATGGATTAAGGATAAATATATATCCCATCTCTAACTCATATAAAAATTTCTACAAAACCATGTCACAGGGTCCTATAAGAGCCAACAAAGAAAACACAGTCTGTTAGAGTGTGTGTGTAGATGATGAATGCTATTTTAGAAGATATCACACGTTTTTCAATGGAGCCTAAACTTAAAGCATATCCCAACTCTACATTTCTGTTTTTAAGAGCTTCACTATTCTTTTCTTGGCACATATGCTTACAGCCTGCACTTACATGAATTTTCAATTTTACTCTTCTATTTTTACATCCTGACAGGTATAAAATACCTGTTTCTTTAAACCTTGATTCATATGTTATTTTTTTCTAGCAATTCTCCTCCCCATTGCAGAAGTGTGTTTAAAATTGAACTTTCATATGCCTGCTATTATAAAATATCTATTTATAGGTAGGCAACTGGCAGAGTTGCCATAGAAACTAAAACAGCAATCAATTCAGAAACCATGCAAGTGTAAGAAAAGATGTATTATAAATAGAATGCAACAAAACAAAAAATACCTCATAATTATTAGAAAATGCAAAACCCAGAATATTTTACGAAGTAATAACGGTAGGAAAACATTTGGAAATTATAGTTTATTGAGTTGTGCAAGCCTGGGCGACTAATGAAATTGGTCATGCTCTCATTGGTAGGTATCACCAGCCACATGGTCACTTACTTTAAGAAAACTGGAAAAATATAAAATTTTTCTGAGAGAGACCTATATGTGAAGGGATATCTGTGACTCCTCTCTCTAAATTCCAAATATCAGACCTCTTTCAAATGCAGTGAACAAATCACTTTAATTTTTCATGTTTATTGACTTAAACTCACTTCTAAAATAACACAATGACTATTGCCCAGATTTGGTACTTGAGCACACTAGATAAAATGCAGAGAGACTATCAAAGTGATAGAATCTATTAATGCTTAATTGTTGAATGTGTTCTCAGCTGATTTATTTGGTGCAACACTGCTGTCATTTGTTGGGACAATTAGTGTGGTCAATTTGGAAGGATCTAGGAAGTCCTGGGAGATTATACTCTTGGCATGTCTCTTCAGGATTATCTTGATTATGTTAGTTGATTTGGGACGACCCATCTAAACTGTGAGTGGGGTCATATCCTACATAGGAGTTCCTGGACTGTGTTGTACAGAAAGAGCGAGTGTTTTCTGGGTGTGGATGCAAAGTGGTCACCAAGCCTTCCCTGCCTTCTGCCAAGTGTTCTACACAATGACATACTGTATTCTCTGGAACTGTGAGCTGAACTAAACCTTTCTCCCTTAAGTTGCTTTTGTCAGGGTGTTCTATCCCAGTGACAAGAAAGTAACTAAGACATTCCTGAATTCATGCCTGTCACTCACCGATAAGACTACAGTAAGAATTAAAACTATTTCTAGTGGGAATGAAATTTAGTCTTTATGTTTAGAAATATGCTTTGATTTATGAAAAGAAAAAGTGTTCTATTAATAAATGCCTTTATGAGTGTGATATTTTAATCTATGAATCTTTCATGCAGAAAAAAAAGTCGTATAGATGTATGAAAGGAATGTCATCGAGCTATGTTTCTCTAGTTAGTACATTATGTCAGCTACATCTTAAATACCAGTGCAACCTAAATTTACTCTAATATAAATCAATGAGTAACTATTTTTTTCACATAACAAAAGAAGTTTATAATTACCATGGAGGACAAAGTAATTCATGTTTCTATAAATATCCTCCTGTTTAATTCAAAGCTTCTCCAAAGTTGGCATGCAAGAAAGCCGTTGCTTTCTCACATATTTATGAAAGGAAAGGAAAATGATTAGGATGCAGGAAATACAAATTAAACATGCCAGGTGTCTGCAATGGTGGAGAGAAGGAGCATTATGGCTCAATACAGACTTCTTCATCTGTAGAAAGCAATGTCTTCCCTTCCCCATGGGAAGTAGCAGAGGGAACTAGGGAGCTGCTGCCCTTACTAATTGCCTCCATTCCAGAAAAGGTGACTGAATGCAGGAGAATTACCTTGGGAATGTCAAAAGTCTGTTCTTTTGAACACCCTATGAGAACCAAGAGAAGAACACAAATGATACAATGCATGGCAACAGGAAAGAGAACAGCGGTTGGGAAGAGCGGGTCTGAGACGTCCAGCTAATGAAAATACTTTCATAGTGCTTTTGATAAGCTAAGCTGGAAATAAGGAAAAGTATTTCTTCTCTTCTATTTGGAATTTTGTTTGAAAGGTAACAGTTGAATGAAGTGTGAACACATTCTGTATCCACACTAAATCAACCCTCTCTTGTCCATTGCACACAGGAAATGGAATATTGTTAGCCTCCCACAAGCTACATGCAGACCTTTATTGGTCAATATTCACTGCTCAGTGATTAAGTTTATTCTCCTTTTAACCACCTTGGAATGATTTTGCCTATTGTTGAAACGTACGTAAATGAAAGCATACTATTACCACAGATACTGTTTCAGGTATTGCTCACTTCAACAGTTGCTTTTGTGATACACACTTACCTCTTGCATGTATTTGTCTTCATTAATACTTATCATTGTGTTGTGCCTACTTGTGTGAATGCCATAGCTTAGTTTTCTATTCTGCTCCAGACATTTCATTTTGATTCCCACAGATACTTCAATTCTGAATGATGTTGAACACGATTTTATCAATACATAATCATAGGGAACACAATAAGGAAGCAGGCTGCAGAGTCGTAGGTTGTATGTGTGTTCAGTTTCAGTAGGTACTCGAAAGAGTTCTGCAAATGGCTGCACATCAGTTGAAACTTCCATCAACAGAATGAGAATTCTGGTTGGTCCACCTCCTTGCACTATTTGGCTGGTGGGTGTGTAGTGAATTCTTATTGTAATTTCTACTGAGCAATTTGCAATAAAATTGAGGGCTTCATAGATTTGCTTGACCCCTGGATGGAGATGTGCTGGATGGAGTATGTACTGTGCATAGTATGTACTGGATATAGTTATTGTTTCATAAGAGAAAACTGTGATGTGATCTATGTTTTAATAATTGTACATTTATATATCAACTTTTAATTAATAAATAGATAATTGTTCTCTGACAATTTTATACATCTATATATACATAATTCACTCCAATCACTGTCTCTCTCTACCTTCTCTTATCTTTCTCTTATCCTTGGTAACTGCTTCCCTTCCCTACAAATCTTTTTACCATATTCATGACTTTTTGTTTTGTTTTGTGAGCCATTGAGTTTAACCTGACCTACCCATTGGAGCCTGAAGGGCTCACCAGCAGCTGTGTAAATGGACACTGTGGATACTGTGCCTACCCATCTTCTAGAATCTGTTACTCATAGTATTTCAGCAGTAAGTGACAGGGCCCATGAGCTCCTCTACCACCCATAGCTGACTGTTGATTCCTGGTAATTGTTATTTGTGTGGCCGTACAACAACCATTGCTCCAGGCTGTGGTCACTATTTGAATAGGACTTGTGTTGTAGTACCATTACATTTTTAGGGTCTGCCATTGGCCTTGTATATCTTCTTTTAAACATGGATATCTAACAGAATACATTTCCTTTTAAATACTGCCTCCCTGTATCATGCTAGTTTGAGTGTATTGGATTTTTATTATCATTTAATAATTGTTTTCTAATTTTCTTCATGAAGTTTTCATTGTTATGATGGTGGCTTAAAAGAAAACTGATTAGTTTTAAAACACTTGAGGGTTTCCTAGATATCTTATTGATGTTTGAAAATGAAATATGACTAAAACATGAAAAAATGTGATTATAGTCCTTTGCAGTTTACCAAGACTGGCAAGATGGCTCAGGAGGTAAGGTGCTTGCCACATGAGTTGGAGCCCCAGGACTTACATGGTGGAAGGAAAGAGCTGACTCCTGTAGGCTGTCCTCTGTCCTCCACAGGTATACTAGGGCGTGAACATGCCCCACTCCTCCAAACAAATAGATGTAGTAAAAAGTTTTAAGTCACTAGATTTGTTTTAGGACTCAGCAGGTCTTTCCCGGTGAGTGTTTCATCATTTACTTACAAAGAATATGTATGTGGTTTCCTCATCATGATCTTGACCTCACTTCCTCCTGAGATTCTTCCTCCCTCTCTTCAACGAAGTCTAGGAGCTCAACTCAGTGCTTGGTTGTGGATCTCTGCATCTGCTTACATCAGTTACTGGATGTAGGTTCTATGATGACAATTAGAGTAGTCATTAATCTAATTATAAGAGAAAGTAAGTTCAGGCACCCTCTCCATTATTGCTAGGAGTCTTAGTTGGTGTCATCTTTGTAGATTCTTGGGGATTTCCCTAGTACCAGGTTTCTCCCTAACTCCCTAATGATTTCCTCTACTAAGATATCTCTTTCATTGCTCTCCCTCTCTATCCCTCCCTTCTCTGGGCCATCTCAGGCCCTTCTTTTCCCATCCCCCATCACTTTCCTTCTAACCCCCTCCCAGTTTACCTAGGAGATCTTAACTATTTTCCCTTCCTGGCAGCCTCCATGTGTGTCCCTCTCAGGTTCATCTTTTTTTACCTAGCACCACAGAGACAGCTGACCCAAGTTAGTGGGAGCGCATGGACTCTGGCCTGTTAGCTGGGGTGTTCCCAACTGGGAACCAAACTAGTTCCTTTCAATGTGAGTGACAGTTACGTGGCTAGATCTGTTTGGGGAGCCCCCAGCGGTGCAACCAGGACTTATCCCAGGTGTGTGAAATGGCTTTTTGGAACACATTCCCTAGGGTGGGATACCTTGCTCAGCCTTGACACAGAGGGGGAGGGGCTTGGTCCTGCCTCAACTTAGTATGCTAGACTTTGTTGACTCCCCAAGGAGACCTTATGCTGTTCTCTGAGGAGTGGATGGGGGTGGTATTTGGGAAGGTGGAGGGACGGGAGAAGAGGAGTGAGGGGAACTGGGATTGGTATGTAAAATGAAAAAAAACTAAAAAAGAATATATATGTGTAGTATAAACATATGTTAGGTCAAGTTTTTGTAGTGTCATTTAAAAGTTTTACATTCAGCTGTAGTGTTAACATCTCTAACTATGAATAATAATTTTTACTTTGTATATTTCAAAGTTCTCTGAATAAGTATACAGATGCACAGAGTTACTATGTATTCTCCACTCATCAGTTCTGGTTAGTCTGGTTAGGCTGATATCAGCACCCTTATCTATTTTATGTTAGTCAAAATTTCTATCATTGATCTGGAGAGTATTGAACCTTTTTGACATTGTCCTGACATCCAATAGGAGAATTTGCATTTTCAAAATTCAGTCTTTATATGATAGGCTTTCACTACAGACTTTGGTATGGGCTCCTATCCCGACTTGTGGTGAGTGCTTCCCAGGGGTACACCTCTCACTCTAAAGAGCCCCAGTCTTAACATCTCAAGGCCAAAACACTCTCTTCTTCGTAGTTAAGAAGGACAGTACTGAAAGACACCTGGTAGTTCTTGCCGGTTCTTAAACAGCCTCTGCTTTATCGCCATACTTTAAGGTGCCCAGTCCTGCAAGTTCAGCTGTGTGGATAAGATGGTAAAGAACTTCAGGCTATTTCTAAGGAAAGCTGAGCTGATGATTATATGTGAAGCATCTTGTTGCCAAAATTATGTGAATTAAATATCTTTTGGACCCACACTTGGGTTATGGCTGAAATACTTCAATCAGAATCACTCCTTTTTGACTATTGACTTGTCTATTTAAGAGAAAACTAATTTTCCCAGGGTTCAAAACAGCCAACTATTTTTTTTTCTAAATTATCAATGTCTCTTTCATATGTAAATAACCACAGGAAGGGTAGCACATCGAAATTCTCATAGGTCACTCTCACTATATTGTGGCTAACTAATCAGACCCTTCTATCAAACACACAAGTCTGCTTACTAATATTGGGCGTGTGGATAAGTAAGTGAAAAAGGAAGATTATCTTTGCTGTGATTAATGAAAATTTCTACGTCTTCCTGAGAAACATCTTTTTGGGTTTACTGTTCATTCTTAAGTCATGGCTTTTGTTCATTTGTTTTGCCCCTGAGACTTTTGATTTCTTATTTATTCTGGATATCAATCCTTTGTCAGATTCATATTGTGTAAATAATTTCATCCCTTCTGCGAGCTGTCTCTTTTAATCTGTCCATTACTTTCTTTGCTGTGTATAAGCTTTTGAATTTGATATAATCTGTTTTGAGAAAGGTGGTTACTAGGAGCTGGGGAAAGTTAGAGGAGGGATGGTTGGCCAGAGGTTGATCATTGCTTTCTAAGCTGTGGTTTGGCAGGGATAAGAGGTTCTGGTGTGAGTACTATTGCCCTAGAAGGGGACTATGGTTAATGTACTATAAATATTGTCTTCAAAAAGCTACAAGTTTCGAATGTTTGAACTATAAAGAAAAATTATGAGGCTTTCAAGATGTTTCAGCCAGCATATTGCTTATGGCCCAAGCATGAGTGTCTGAGTTCAGATCCTTAGCATTCATTTAAAAGGTTGTGCACAACAGTGTATGTCTGTGTCTGTAATCCCAGCACTGGGGAGGCAAAGACATGAGGGCCCTTGAAGGTCACTGGCCAGTGAGTCTAGATGAATTGATAAGATCCAGTTTCAGTGAGAGACCCTGCCTCAACAAATAAGGTGGAAAGCAATGAGAGAAAATGCTGGACATTGAGTTCTAGCCTCCATGTGTATGCACACTTATGTGCACGTACACCTGCATGTGCACACACACACACACACACAAACACCTACACACATGCAAGAAATTATAAGTGCTTAAGGAGACAATTACACTTAATTTGTTTTAAACATTACATGCCTCAAGGCTGCAAGAGGTGTCCCATTATAGGTAGTGGGCTCCACAAAGCCCACTCACGCACCAGAGATGGATTCTGATCCTACCGCCAGGGGGCCTCCTAAGCAGATCAAGCTTCACAATTTCTTGCCATACAGAGGGCCTAGTCTAGTCCCATGTAGGCTCCACAGTCATTGAGCCAACTTTCATGAGTTCCCACTAGTTTGGTTTGGTCGTCTCTGCATGTTTCCCCATCATGATTCTGATGCACTTGCTGATAGAATCCCTTTTCTCTCTCTTTGACTGGACTCCTGGAGCTCTGCGCAGTGTTTGGCTATGGATCTCTGTATCTGCTTCCATCAGTCATTGGAGAAAAGTTCTGTGATGACAGTTAGGGTATTCACTGGTCTTATCTCTGGGGCAAGCCAGTTCAGTTCAGGCACCCTCTCCACTATTGCTAGTAGCCCAGGCTGAGGTCACCCTTGGGGATTCCTGGCAAGTTCCCTAGCACCAGGTTTCTCTCTATCCCCATGATATCTCTATTATGGTATCTCTTTCATTGCTTATCCCCCCCCCCCCACGTTCTAGCTCAATACTTTCTATGAGAAGTTATATGTAGGTTACACATTTTCTTCTGAATTTAATTTCTTACTAGTAATTCATCTAATAACATTGAGGTTATTGATTACTATTATTTTATTCTTTAGGTTATGTAGAATGTTTTACAGTAAGATATATTACAGACTTACTCTTTATGAAGAAACACTTAGTATTGCATTAATTTTCCCATGTAGCCTTCATACTTCTGGCTGATTTTCCCTTCTCATATTCAAATTGTAACAACCCAAGTTAAAAATATAATTACTTTTCTGATTCATTTTTTTTTAATTTTCAGAGAACATATAGCCCAGTTAAGAGTTTTATTAATACTCCCTGTGTGAAGTTTTTTTCAAGATGAGTTTGGAAGATGCAATTAAATTAAGCAAATGCATTGCTTTTAACACTGCTGTTGTGAATTCACCTTACCTGGAGGCCGTACTCTAGCCTAACAGGTTTTTTTTTTTTTCCATTGCTGCATTTGTTCCTATGGAAACTGGCCTCTTGGCACTCTTTCTTCCCCTCACTTTAGATACAGGTTACAAAGGCAATGTCCAGGAAGAAACATGAAATATTCATAGAGCCAATGCTCAGCAGCTTCAATTTACAGCTGCATGCCTGCCCTTAAAGATTATACATACACACACAGAAATCCCCACAGTACAAATTTCCATATTTCTCCAAGCCTTCTTCATCAGAGCTGAAAAAAAATTCTCTTCAGCTCAGTAGCAAAGCAGCTCAGCAAAGACGCTCCGAGCATGTGTGGAAGTGGAACAGAGAAGATATATAGAGGAGAATGTCAGTGGGTGCTCATGAGAACACTGAAGATCTGGGACAGAATAAATGCACATAGGTCCAGCCATGCTCCTGGTATCTGTCAACAAATTTTAAAAAGTCAGTGTAGAGACAGCAGGGTATTACCTGGCTAATTATGAATTTTGGAAGAAGTACTTATCTCTTTGCCACCACATCTAAATAACTCCAAATAAATTAATGCATTGGTTTGTTTTGTTTTTCCTAAATGAAAGAAAATTGCCTTTGCTTACCTTTTAAGTTCAAACAGAACAAGGCTTCTGTTTCAAAGTAAGCTACTTGTATAAATATGAAAACGAGCAAGAGGTGCCAACTGGGAGGGCTTAGGGGGAGGAAAGGGATGGTAAGAATGATGTAATAATATTATAGTCTCAAAAGAAAACAAAAGAAATAATTTTAAAAGAAAAAATTGGAGAAAAATGTTAAAATTTTGAGAGTTGAAAAAAGATATAATATGTCTCTATTTGGACAGAGGGAGAAGCAGTATGGCAGGAATGTTGGAAATGTATAAATTAAGTGGGAAAGAGAACTTAGGAAGATCTGTACCTATGTGTGGTTGCTGTTAAATATGGCAATAAACTATGAATAAGGTTTTAAAAAGTGAGCTGCTAAAGGATCAACATTTTTTACTTTTGCTTCTACTTATTTTGCTATTGACTAGAAATTTTCTAAGATAAATTCCTTTGGTGGTAGTTTAGCAAATTAATTGATCCACGCTCATCTCCTCCAAACCTGGATGGTCACACTAGGCTGGACAGTTCTACATTTCAGACACCAGTGTTCATCTAGAAAGGGAAAAAAGCACATTTCTGTTGTGCACATCCCAGACACAACTCCCAGCCTGGAACCCGGAGTTAGAAACCTGGGCAGTCTGGAGTCAGACAGCCGGAGAAAGTCCTCGACTTTCTGAAGGTTTTTTAAAATCACACTCTCTAAATTAAAGCAGCAACGATTACTTTGTTTTTGAGAGGACTCGTTCTATTTCCATGGATGACTTTGAGTTTCTTCAATGCTGAGATCCTATGAAGGACAGCAGAAATACTGTAGTGAATGGAGCACAGCTCCTGTCCTCACAGGGAGGAGAAAATGTTGATTTTAGCCTTTGGTTTTAGACACTTGTCACCACTATCGCTTTGGGCCCGTGGGAACACTGCATTGCCATGGGGACACATGGCTAAGGAAGCCTACACACCTCATGGAGTGAAGGAAAGCAGAGTAGAGAGAGGGAGAGGGCTGAGTGTGCCATCAGCATCGTCTTGGAGGTCATACCTTCAATGATGTAACTTCTCTCTGCTAGGCCAAACCTCCTACACTTTCCACTACTGCAGACCAAGTGTTTGGGAGACATTCAAGATCCAAACTTAGTAGGCAGAAATGAAAATTCAGGCAGAAGAGAAAAGATTATACCGGAGGCTAGTGGTCAATCCAGGACTTGAATCTCAACCTTCTTACTTCACTGCAAGCCTTATTCATGCTACCAGATGCTAAGGAGAATTATGCACTGGTTTAAAAATATTATCTACAAACATACTTATACCATATTCTACTAATTCCATGTCATGATTTTGAAGAATCAAATTTAGCCAACCCATTTGAAAATATTATGTTAAGTGAAATTGGCTATGAGAAAAGTCTGCATGGTCTTATATATAACATCTGAAGCAGTCAAACACACAGAAGCAAAGAGTAGAATGTGATCACTAGAGAGGGAAGGATGGAGGAATGTATGATGGGAAAAAGGGAGAGAATGGTCAAAGGATACAAAGAGCTCCTTTAAAAGGAAAAAATTGTGATCTATTGCATTGCAAGATTAACAAATTTAGTCACAATGTATATCATTCATTAAAACTTCTAAAAGAATAAAACTTAAATGTGTCACTTACGAAAAATGATAAGTAGGAGAGGTGATCGGCTAACCAGTTTGATTTAATTAATTCCACAGAGTATATTCATGTCTAAGTATGAAACTGTACCTCCTGATTATACACCATGATATTTGCTAATTTAAAATAATAAAATATTTAATGAGCTGCTACTGTGGTAAATAGTACAGTTCTATGTGCTGAACATACAGCATGGGGGAAGCATTCTTCTTTCATAATGTCTAGGAGGCTCTGGAGTCTCTGCTTCAACAAAGGAGAGAGGAAGTGAAAGAAGACATAGGACCCAAAGCCACAAATGTAACGGACAGAAATGTTGAAGGGAATATAGTTGTAACCAAGCCCAGAAATCAAGTAGCCCAGATTGGAGCAGGCGGTTGGAGGGTGGTGAGAACAATGTCCTTAGGAACAGAGCTGACTGGCTGCATCCAAAATGTCTGAGCATCTGGAAGAATGACTGCTGGAAATCTGACAGATATTAGAGCGTTTGGGAAAAACTACCAATTGGAACTTAAAATGAGTAAGCAAATGAAAAGAGCATCTATAAAGCTTTGGGACAGTAAAATAAAAAGTAAATGCGTACGTTCCTGGTGTCAAGATGAACAGTATTACATTAAAAAGATACATAATACAAGCACTGAGTATTAATTTAACCTCAATTTGTGTCACTGGATGGTCACGAGGGGTTTTGATCAGGACAGTCTAGGGGACAGGCAGGAAGAGCCGGCAGGAGTGGGTCTCAACAAAAATTGAGAGGAGCTGGAGTTGGCAAATGTACACAATTCCCCAAGGAATTCCAGCAAATATTTGTTAAAGTTTGATTAATGCTGAGATTTTATTTATATGAACTCAAATTAATGATCAAGAAGAAATTAAAAAATAAATCTATATGGAGGACACACTTGGATTTGTGTTTGCCTGCTCTTTAAATGTTAACCCAATTGAGACTCAGAGAGCAAACAAAACTCACAAGTTGTGAAGAGCTGCAACTTTCAGAATTTGCAAGGACCCCCCCCCCAGGACATAGAAGCAGCAAGCAACTGCAGGGGGAGAGGAGACTCTCTGGCCAGGACAGAGGACAATTCCGTCACTGCAGAGATCACTTTGACCTCCCTTTTAAAGTCATACGTGTATCCCACACCAACATGTTTAGCCCTGGTTTCCAGCTGCTGGTAATTGTTCTCACCTCTGTAATCTTTACCTTATTGAGAATACTGTTATCACCTGAATTGGTTGCCCAGTGCAAAATGGTCAGCCCTGAAAACATGCATACAAGTAACATTATACAAATGGAATAGGTTATATTTAAGAACACATATGTTAACTTTATACAAATTGAACAGGTTATATTTAAGAACGCATAAGTTAACATTATACAAATTGAACAGGTTATATTTAAGAACACATAAGTTAACATTATACAGACTGAACAGGTTATATTTAAGAACACACATGTATATATGTGTACATACATGCATGTAATAACAATGGGTGAAAAAGCAGCTATGAGTTTGGAGAGTGGGGAGGGGGGCATATGGTGGGGTTTAAAACGAGGAAAGGGAAAGGAGAAATGTAATTAAAGAGGAATCTCAAAAGGAATTAAAAATAATATTGTACAGGGAGGGAAAAAAAGATCAGTGGTTCAGAAAGAGATACTGTGCTTGAATTTCAGTTGTATCTCTCTGTATTTACATGTGGCATTCTCAGCTTCCTCGTTTCTGCCGGAAGCTAGACAAAACACCCCTAGGACAGTCGTTAGTGGGGAATGCAGGGCCAACCAATAAACTCAGTCCCATAGAGGAGGACACAGCGTGGGACAGTTCCTCAGATGAAGGCTAAGCAAGTAAACTGAATTTTCACAACTTCATTGACTCCACAAGTAGGCAGTGAAACACACACAGTGGGTCAGTCGACAACGTGTTATTCATAGAGTGCCAGACACTAGCACTTCTCCTGCCTACAAGTCTCCAGAGGAGAAAGGATGGTCTGAAATGGTGTTGCAGCTCTAGAACCCAGGTCTAAACACTCAGTACACTGGCAAACAGCAAGAAAGCCCTTTCTCCTCTAGTTGGAGAGGGCACCGCCATGATATTCATGTTCTAGTCACTGAACTGTTGGACATCCTGTGCAACAAGTTAGGCAATGTTCTTTTCTTATTGAAAATAGATTATTTTCTCACAGATTATATCTTGATTATGGTTTCCTCTCCCTCTACTCTTTCCCAGTTCCTCTCCACCTCCCCTCCCATTTGGATCCACTTCCTTTCTGTCTCTTGTTAGAAAACAAACAGGCTTCAAAGAGATAATATAATAAATATAACAATATAATGATAAAAGATGAAAACAAACAAATTGGAATAGGACAAACCAAATCAAAAGAAGGAAGAGTCCAAGAAAAGGCACAAGAAACAGATACATATGCACAGACAAACTCATCTGAACACTCAGGAATGCCATAAAAACACAAAACTGGAAGTCATAAATCATACATACATAAAACCATAGGCTGAAAATAAAATAAAAGTAAAGTAAAAATGAAAAGAAAAAACGCTGATACATTATGAGACAAAGGACCCCCAAGATACCTGGTTTCAGAATATGTTACGGAGTTGTCATAATCCAGTCACCATGACAACCAGCACAGTGCTGATGCAGCTCATTAAATCTCTCAGCTGAATGCAGTGGGAGATGGGAACATTCAAGGGTGTATAGGGAATACATTGTTTCTTGAAATTGCACTATTTTGAAATTTCTCCCTTTTATATGATAGTTTGGTGGGATATGAAATTGTGAGTTAAAATTATTTTCTTTCATTCTTGTGGCCTTTGTTCTGCACCATGGCACCAAGCGTCAGTGACAGAGAAGAGTGACGCCATCAGTCATCACTGTTCTCACTGGATTTGAATTTGATATCTGGGAGGAATTGCTTATTTTCGCTCATTTTTGGTGTTTGACAGAAATTTGCAGTTTAAGGTATTAGGGCCATCTGCTTTGGTAACTTTTTGTATTATTAAATATTTTCTCCTCAGGCTAGGCCTCCAAGATAATTTATTACTGTCATATTCTGTCATTCTCTGTGTTTCTCATTTCTTCCTCTTTCTCTTCCATATTGTTCTTTACTTCCCAGGGGATTTTCTTACTTTAACCTTTTACGTCTTCAGTGAATTTAAATTTCAAAATCTCCATCAAGTCTTCACTATTTCCAGGTTCTTGTTTTTTAAATGCACCCATCTTAGTTTATGTAGTGGACACAATATCTTTTATATCCCTAAGTAGTTTACTTATAATCTTATCTTTGAATTTTGTGGTTTACTTGGATGAAATTTTGTTTTACATTGTTCTACTTTTTTTTTTTAACATGGAAGCATTCAAAAATCACATGATGACATTGGGCACTTATTCAGATTTATTGTGGAGCATTAAAGTGCAGATTAGAAACTTTGGGTAGACAGTGCATCTACTTATTTTTGATTTATTGATTTATTTATTCTTTTACTTTAATACTTACTTTAAATATGATACTTTTAGGGATTCTTTGAGACTTTTATACAATGCAGTTTGATCATATTCACATCCACCTTTCCCCCAGCTCCTCCCTTCTAGATCCATGCCCAACCTCTTCTCCCTTTTATAACTTTGTTTTTTATGTCTTCCTTTTTTTTTTTTTAAATAACCCACTAAGTCAAATTTGTGGTGCCCATATACTCATGAATGTGGGGCCATCCACTGGAACATGGTCAACCCATTAAAGAAAACTGACTCTTTCTTCCCCTAGAAGCCATTAATTTTCAATAGCTTGCTTTTGGTTGGGATTTGCGAGCTCCTTCCCCTTCCAAGCTAGCCAGAAGCCATCGATTGTCAATAGTTTATTCTGGTTGGGGTTCTTGAGCTCCTTACTCTTCCAAGCTAGCCAGTGTTGTGACTCTAAAAGACACTGCTTTGCTATGGTCCACTCTGACTTCTGTTACCATGATCCTTCTGCCCCCTTTCCACAATGGTCCCTGAGCTGTGGTCTCTCTCTCTCTCTCTCTCTCTCTCTCTCTCTCTCTCTCTCTCTCTCTCTCTCTCTTTCTGTGTGTGTGTGTGTGTGTGTGTGTGTGTGTGTGTGTGTGTGTGTGTGTGTGTATTTATTAGTGGTATATAACCCTCTTGGAAGATCAGGGAGTAAGTCACATTTTTAAGTAGCATCACCAAATTTCAGCTTTTGGGAGAAATTTCTATGGAACTATTTAGTTTCCAAGAAAAAAATAATTCAGTTTGACTTTTGAGTGTGAGAGAGCATTGAGTCAACTAATCACAGCATTCTGAAATAAAAAAGTTTACCATGAAACAAGAAGTTTGAGGGCCAGATATACGCATGTTTTTGCTTTGAGTCACATACCTTAAACTTGTGTCCCATTGTAGGTAACATTCCTGCTCAATTTCTTCAAGTAAACACTGTCTTCTCTAGAAGGAGGACTGAGGGGGGACTTGTGCATCAAGAGAGGTGGAAAGTGGAATAATTACATGCATTTTCTACAAGGCCACTTGTTTCCGTCATATGACTCACAGGGGCTATCAAAATACCTACACAAGGCTTAAAATATCTGCCTTTCAGGCCTCTCTTTCTTAAGGTTAGAGTCCTGTAAGTATTGGTTTCTTTATTTTGTAAGCTAATATGATTACCATTTTAGTCCATGCTCTCTTTTAAAATAATTAAAAAATAGCCATCTACTGTTACCTTTTCCCACTTTCCATGCCTATGGATAAATATAGTTTTTTTTTTAAACTTTTTCTACATTGTTTTAGTTTTTAGTGTTTGGGAAGGGAGAGGAGTTAAACACACAGTTGATGGGTGTGTTTAACTCCATGTTTTCCTATTGCGTTTCAAGTGAAGAGACTGAAATTAGAAATAATCAGTATATACGAACACATGCTGTATACTGGATGGCTGAAGATGGGCCTTAGAATCAGGGATCTGTGTTGCTGTGTGCTACATGATTCACAGGTGCAACTGGAGTTGGATGCCTGTTTCTATGGTGAAGGACAGCCAGTGATCCACACATGACATGCACTGAGTACTTGGAGACCAGAATAACTTTCCAATTATTTGACATTTAAACTACAGGCTATATATAACAATTATTCTTCTGGGTGTCTTTTTTTTCTTCTCAAGACAGCATGTTTAGATGATTGCTATGATTCATAAAACAGTGAAGAGCTGAGAGATGAGCTATGATCAAATGCCAAAGAAAGCTTGAAGAAATTCACTTCTCCTAGCTGTTTTTGACATATTTTAGAGTCTCCATAATATGAACAGTTATTTTAGGGAAAATGAGCAGAATTGCTTAAACAGTTTGGTGCAAATTTTAGACTATAGAATAAGGGTAACATTGCATAGGCTTAGGAAAGAAGTGATATTTTGAGGTCTATAAGGAGGTACAAGCTACAAACCTCTGATCCCAGAACTTGGGATGTAGAGGTGTAAGCATCAGAGATTCAAGGCCATCTACAACATATGGAATTTGAAGCCAGCCCAGCGCTACATAAGACCTTGACTCAGCACCATCTTCCCTCTACCACAAAAAGGATACACAATTTACAAGCAAAACATATGTTAAGTATGTATTTCTATAAGAGAAATAATTGCTGATCAAATCAGTTAACATATGCTGTTGTTATGTTTTGGGTGAGAATTAGGATTATTGCCAGAATTCTATCAGGCAATGTAATTTGTTACAAAGAATAATATTTCTTAACTGAATAAGTTAAAAACACAGAGATGCTGCCTCACTGAACCCACAATTTCAGGTGTAATCATATATCATAATATGCAGAAGTTTTTTTTATTGATTTAGTAATTTAAATCACTGTATTTAATGCTTATTATTTAATCATTATTGTGATTTACTTTTAAATAAACAAAACCAACTCTTTCCTTTGTTACATTCTGTAAAAATATGTTTTATGTATGTGCCTTTCCTAGATACCTAAACTATTTTATCTATATCCTATCCTATCACAGGGCCTGCACAGGTTCAAGCCAGATGAGGTCCCAGCACTGAGAGAGGGAAGTAACCATGGACTCACAGTCCTAACAAAGAAGCTATCTGCAATTAATACCTGCTGGTAAGGGAAAAATGGTTTTTTCCAGTTGAGTCTCACTGGGTATACTAAACACACCTTTGGGCTGGCCCCATGTCCTGGAGTAGTTGACCAACACGAAACAAACTCAATTATATTTCTGTTTCAACTTGCTTTTTAGGCATTTTTTTGTCTTATCAGTATTTTGCTTATTTATTTTGACTTTTTTTGTGTGTGTGTTTCTTGGTTTTTGTTTTTGCTTATTTGAGAGAGAGAGGAATGTAAATTTGGGTGGGGAGGATCTGGGGATAACCAAAATATATCTTATAAAAAACATAAAAATCTTAAAAATATAAAAATGAAATAAAAAAACTGCCCAAAGTACACCCCTAGGTAACCAGCCCTTTCTTACTTTAGTCTCCATGAAAAGAGACCCCAGACTGAGGCGGGTACCTTGAGTGCTCTCACTCATATTATCTGCTGTCAAGACTGATTACCATCTGAATGTGTTCAGTTTGCCCTGTTCCCACAGCCTCTATCCAAGGCTGTTTATATTGTAATCAAAGTACCTGAAAATTAACTATTTTGATATCTACTACTTAACATTCTCCTAGAGGCAATGTGCCTCAAAGCCTACACAGAACAATAATGGGAAGGAGGCTGGTTTTTGCTCTGTACACATATGCAAAGTTCAATTTGGACCTTGTATTTATATTTTGAAGAGTTTAATATTAGTAGCCCTATAACTTGGTTATAGGTTGGAAGATGCTTGGTTTATAAGAAAGTGGGTAGTGCTTATCAGAATCATCCTGTGAGGGACTGTGGTTCTAACACTCACATCTTGGTTTGTCTTCCTCAATAAAACAACTGAAGGCTTTGCAAGATCTCCGAATGGCATTCCTCATCACTGTGATGTTGAAAGACTTAAGACAAAAGAACATATTTGAACTATGAATCCAATGAAAGTGAATAACGTATATTTGTTAATTATTTAACTAAAATTGTTTTGGCGTATAACAGGGGAAAGATAGCATCTTTGGGATGTAGTTGAGAGCAGAGCTGTTAGGATTTGGTTGGGCAGAAGATAGTAATGGGAAGGAATGTATTAAAGGCAGCTGGAACTTTTCTTCAGCAGATATGGTGGCATGGGACATTACTATGATTATGAGGAAAACACAAATTTGGGCATAGAAATCATACCAGGAAGTATATTTTAAAAGTATGAAATCTGAGATAATTATAGATGTTTAAGCAGAGATATAAATCAACAAAGCAATATTATTGAGCTCAGAAAGCTAGGGAGAAGAGAGGGCTGGAGATTTGAAAATCACATAAGGGAGGCTGGAGAGACAGCTGGAAGGCGGAGAGCACTTGACGCTAGTTTAGAGGACCCAAGTTCAGTTCCCAGTGACCACATGGAGTTTTACATCTGTCCATAACCTCAGGGATCCCACAACTTGTTCTGACCTCCATGGTCACCAGGAATACATACATTGCACATACATACTTATAGGCAAACACTCATACATATGAAAATAAAATAAATGAATCTAATTTTTTAAAAATCACCTAAGCATGGACTGGGGAGATGACCTATTCAATAAAGTACTAGCCA
>CABHPP010140095.1:0-21936 GCA_902168425.1 Peromyscus attwateri | reverse complement strand
TCTAATTGAATCAGTGGCCTCCAGGTTCAGCAAGAGACTCTGTCAGACTCTGTCTCTAAAAAGTATGGTGGAAAGCAATTAAGGGGGACACTGGACATCACCTCTATCCTCTATACTTATACATGTATGCACACCATATATGCATGCACACATACCTGTAAACACATGTGTATACATATACCACACACACATTTGCATGCAATGTAGTGAAAGCTGTGTAGCATCGTAAATGTATCTTCCATAGTTTTCCATTCCATCGTTATAATTGCCCTAGCTATAAGAATTCTAAGCCAAAGCACAGTGCTCCAATATTAAAGAAATATTAAAATCTAGTGTGATGTCCTACCAGAGAAGGTGGAGTGCACCCAGCAGACACCAAACTACAGAGAAACCAGTAGGTTCTGCACTTGGATGTCTGGTTTTGGCTGCTTAAGTACAGCAGGGTTTCTCGGTCTTCTGGGTTTCGTGTTTTACACAGTAGAACGAGAAGGTTCTGTTTACTTCCACTCACCTTCTCTATGAAGTTGACTGTGGAGGTGGTAACATTTGAACAAACAACAAGCTAAATCATAAGCACTGTGAGAAGACAGCCTGTTCCAAGAACTCTGATTTATACGATGTAAACACTCTTTAAAACTTGCTTCAGATGAGAAACAAAGAGAAAAATACAAATAGTACAAATTCAGCTTCAAAGTTTGGAGGTGGATTTTTAAAGTGGTGGAACTCCAGTGCTAAATCACGTGGACAAAGATTTCTTTTTCTAACCTTTATTGTCATATTTTTAATTTACATATATGCATGTTTCTTTCTGTGTGTATGTGTACACCATGTGTATGCGCAGGTGTCTGTGGAGGAGAAAATAAAAGGTGGTGTCATATTCCCTGGAGCTAGAGTTACAGGTGGTTGTGAGCCAATTGAGGTGGGTGATGGAAACTAAACTCAGATCCTGTGCAAGTGCAGCAAGTGCCCTTAGCCGCTGGATCATCTCTCCCTTCTAACATCTACTTCAGATTCTCCTTTTCCTCTGTAGATAACATTAGATCATTTGCTTACTTCAGTGAATTCTGACCCCAATTATTCTTCTGCCTATTGAACACCTGTGGTGGTAGAAGCTCTTCATAAGGACCTTACAGTACAGTGTGTGGTAAAAGTCCCATCCCTCATTCATCAAAACGATTGATGATATAAACTGTATGATCAAGCAAATACACAGATTATATCCAACAGAGGTTTTTTTCGCATTCTCAAAAGGGGGGTAGTGGATAAATTATTTGAGAAGAAATGTGTTTGGTCTTGTGTTCAAAGATTCAGTCAAAACAAATGAAAGACAAAATTCATTGTCCAATGCAATGGAGTGATGTAATGACCAGGGAGGGACTAAAATGTGATCAACAGACCATGTCCCTGTCCCCAGTGTCCTCTTGACACACGACAGTTGTGTAGATAAATAAGTCCCTTCCATATATTCTGTTTTCTCATGTGTGGAACATGGGTGATTGTAGTATTTGTTCACAGAAGTCGGGATTTCTCAGGTCTTACCAGGTAGGATTGAGATACAGCCTTTAAGAGTAAAGAGGATTTAAACAGCCATCAGGACTACACCTGTCTTTCACCTACTTGGAGAAGACCAAGAATTTTAGCTGAGCCCAGGTCTCTTCCTTTGCTGCAAGGTGATATAGATAAGGCCCATGGGGTAGATTGTGAATGATGGATGCTAATTATGTATCATTTTGAAGCCAAAGTGGCTTTTCCTTGACTTCATTCTGCTGGGAATTTTCAACAATCGGAGTGACCTTAGAAGTCATATGTTAAAGACTGCGAATCCCTCTCTCTAAGTATGGGCTTTTTAATATCAAAATTACTTACCTTATATGATAGAATCATATAATATGTGACAGTTTTGTGTTGGCTTGTCTGCCTAGCTTTTAATGGCCAAGCCATCTCTCTGGACCTGTCTGATTATTTTCTGCATCAGTTCCTGGAGAATCACTCAAGTTAGATACATTTTTTTAAAAGTTGCAGAATAGTATTCTGCAGGATGGATGTATAATGTTTTAACAGTTCACACGTAAAAGGACATCTGGGTTGTTTTTGGTCTACTAATAATGAAGCATCTTTGAATGACTATGTGCCAGACTTTTGATGTGGAAGCACAAGTTTCCTTTTCTATGTGCTAAACGGACAAAATTATAGTTCCTGGTCTACATGGTAAGTATATGTTTAGCTTAAAAAGAAATGGTCTGTGGTGATCTGAATTATAATGGCTCCAGTAGGCTCAAATATGTGAATTCTTGGTCTGCAGTTGGTGGAACTATTTGGGAAGGATTAGGAGATGTGGTCTTATTGGAGGGCATGGGCTTTGAAGTTGCCAAAGCACACGCCATTCCCATTTAGCTCTCTCCCTTCCTCATGGTTGTTATCTCAACAGGTAAAGTTCTCAGCTACTGCTGCAGTGCCAATCTTGCCTGCTACCATGCTCCCCACCATGATGGTCATGGACTCATCCTCCACAACTTTAAGCAAGCCCCCAATTAAATTCTCTCATAAATTTCTCTTGTGGTGGTGCTTTGTCACAACAATAGGAATGTAACTAAGACATGACCAAGCTGCATTTCAGAATGGTTGGACCATTGTTTTCCCACTAGATTAATTATGGCAACCATTTCACAACATATACGTGTTAATATATCAGACACCCCTGAGTATACCTTAACCACATACAATTTTTATTTGACAATTATATATCAATAAGCTATGCATCCCTCCCTGAAGGTGGGTGCAAAGGAAAGAGCTTATTCAAAATATGATAAGACAAACTCCAGACTAGGAAAATATATTTGCAGACCAGCATTCAAAAATCTTAGATTTGAAGTATTTTTCTCCTGTTCTTAACACAAAGTTATATATTCTATATTTAAGTGTTTGAGCTCGTCTGAGACAGTTTTTGAAATGTCTGTCAAAATCTAACTTAGTCTCACAATGGGGGAAACTAACATGGAGGTGGAATAAACTATATTTTCCAAAACTCCAAGATGGCATACCTTATCTATACATCACAGGTTATCAGGTGGACACATATCCACAGGGAAGAAGCAAGGGATCCTAGCTTATAGAGCATCTCAGTTTCCAACAAAGGCATGGCCATTACTACCCTAAAAAGCATCCTGAATTCATTAAGGGAAAGGGTGAATTTGTATAACACATTCATATTTTTTCAGACTCATTCGTTTAAATGTTTTACCATTTTATAAAGAGAACTTTAGACTTTTGATAGATTTTCTTATGGCAATTACGAGAAGATCTTAAAATAGGCAATACATTGAGATGAAATGGACACACTACAAGCTTGGAAAATTGGATTGGCAACAGAACTATGGATAACCCAGTTCTCTAGTCTTTGACATCACCTATGAGGCATGGATATGCACAGCTAGGAACTTGTGACTATATTTCTGGAGTAGTGAAATGGCTTGTCTCTGTATTAATGGTTCACATAGATATTTTCTTGCAACTAGGTGGCATGGTTACTAAAGAGTTCCTATAACTACATTTTTATATACCATAAGCCACATACCGTTACTGGAATCTATGTTGTCTTCCAACTGGAATGTTTGATCCTAGCATTTTAAAGCTTTCTACCAAATAAATGCAGGATACGTCTCCAACATCCAATGGAAATGAAGTACAGGGTCATACACACGTCATTCCCTGTTTTGCAGGTGTGTTTCCCTCTTAGAATAAAATATTGCAATTCCTTTTGCTTGCTTTTAATGATATTAACTAGATTACTCTTGCAACCACACATGCATTTTTGTGTTCCTTTGCTCTGGGGTGTGGACTACAACACCATTACGCTCTTGACCTATAAAAGAAAGAAATGGCAGCTGTGATAACAGCTTCTTAGGTGTACAGAAGCTGCTCACTTGAGTCCTCACAAGGGACATAACTACACAAATCACCTCCTTTGATATATTATATGGTAAAATGGTTGACATAGACTCTCAACATCCTATGTTTTCTCATTTCTCCTAACCTTGTAGCCAAAGAGGGCAATAATCATTAGACATTTGATCAGGTAATTTTCTGTTTCCATATCAGTAGTTTTATTTGCTGGGTAAAACAGTATTGCTAATCCACAGAAACATAAATTTTGTTGGATATTCTTCAGAAATTCTTCAGAAAGCTGGTATAGCTGATTCAGAAATGAAGATTTAAAGAATCAAAGAAGTTTAAAACTGCACTTAAATGATTATGAGACAGACATTGTGGTTTGCATATTGTTTGTAAAACCAAAATATTTCCATAATTTCATAGCAGCCTGCATTGGCTATTGTCTAGGCAGCAGTAATGATCTCATCCCTTGGTATCCATGAAAATGATTGCTACTGAACAGTTGTAAAAACTTAGTGGCATTTATAGATAACTGCCACTTTGTGTTCATAAAGCATAGTGCTTAAAGCCATTGGATTAAAGCATAAATCTTGGTTGTAGTCTAAACCTTGTATTAACAATTTCTAATGTGATATAGAGCAGTATAAGTCAGAGAGTGGGCACTTATGGCATGAAAGAAAATACAGTTAATTGTCAAGCACTCTTTTAAGAAAAACTGCAACATTTCTGCCTACAATGTTGGGAAAGGCAATAATTGAGAAGGCTATATTGACTACTTTTAGACATTAAAACCACTTGACTTTCTTATTTCATTTTTTAATATATTATAGTATTGAAGACTGGAAAAGTATGTTTAAGTGCAAGAGACATCCCATAATAAGCATGGCACAATTTTTTTAAAAAAAAAAGATTTATTTTTACTTAATTGTACGTGCATATGTGTGTGCCATATGTGTGTAGGTGCTCAAAGAGGCCAGAAGAGGGAGTGTAGTTATAGGCAGTTATGAGGCACTTCTTGTGGGTACTGGGAACTGAACTCAGGTCCTCTGCAAGAGAAGGAAGTGTTGTTAACCACTGAACGATCTCTCCAGCCTCCTGAGATAAAATTTCTAAACAAACATATAGCTTGACAAACTTTCCTTTCTTAATGCAATACTCTTTCTTCTCAACAAGTATGAGTTTAACCAACTCATATTTATACTTTTCTTAGCCTTTTCCAAGTTGTTATCAATTCTTATTCTATCTGAAATAAAAACCCAAATATTTTTTGATGAAGAAATCTAATCTTTATTTCTATGATGTTAGCACAATATACTCACACGATAGCTTTGATCTGTACTTAACAAAATACATTTATAGCACTTTACAAACTTTATCAGTTTGGAAAACATTGCATAACATTTTATTAAACACAATACTTCATATATATTATATATTCATAATTTTATTTACTTTAAAAAGATAATTAACTCTCTTTATTCAATACTTGGTTTTATCAATAAAGCACAGCCTAACAAAAGAAGA
This sequence comes from Peromyscus attwateri, assembly GCA_902168425.1. NCBI lineage: Eukaryota > Metazoa > Chordata > Mammalia > Rodentia > Cricetidae > Peromyscus > Peromyscus attwateri. Next base: position 16,521 of record CABHPP010140095.1, on the reverse strand, counting down.
AGTGCTCTCATTAGCAAATAAGATAAATAGAACACTAAGGAGAGATAACACCTGCTAGTCTGATTTATTTTAAATTAAGGTACCAGTGGAATGTAAACAAATTTTTTGTAATTATTTATTTTTTACAAAAGATGTGTTATCAAATATACATGCAGAGGTCTGAATTCTAGTGTCTATCATTATATTTCCTTAACAATGTGGTACAATTTGTTAAGTCATTAAAAACTGTAGCCTTTGGCACTTTGAGTAGAAAAAGAATATATCAATAGTATGTAAAGAAAAAAAATTCAATGACTAGAGAAGTACTTTAAAATCTTTTTTGTTAAGAAATAGGAAAGATTAGGAAATATCATACTGCACCTCAAATACTGCAGCTTGGTTTTTCTTCAGAGTACTAAAACCAGTCCACCCTTCCCTCTAGGAACTGGCCAGGCCAGCGGGGACGTCGTGACAGTGGTGATGTAAGAAGTGGGGAAGGCAACATTTTACTCCCACTTCCTTCTCTGAGAAGGAAATTACCAGAAGGGTTACTGTTAAGTCTGTATTTTATTGCCAGAGTTTTCAATTCTGCTGGTTTCAGCTAAATTCCTAATGCCTTAGGAGGTTGAGTTCTCCAAAAAGCTCTGCCCTTTGCATGGAGAAGCTGATAATGGGATGGAAGGATTCCTTGCTGGACGGCTGTTATTCACATTGGAAACTGCACTGAGTTCAGGTCAACCAGCTCTGTGTTTTCTTTCTTTTTTCCCTCTTGGCAATCATCAAGTGTACATTATAATCCTTAAGATATGGCATAACAGTGTTTAACACCAAATTTCAAGAACCAAATATTTCTCCACCCTTCAAATATCTAACTTGGAAAAACACTTCAAAATAATTTGTTGGTGTTCTCCTTGCTACTAATAATATGGTTTCATTTGATTTAGGCTCAAGGCTTTTGATTCAAGACAGGCAGCCAAAACTGCCAATTACACTCTAAGCACAAAAGCCAATGCCTAGTCTGATATTTTAAAGATACACTTTCTTAATTTATACTGTGAGACATTTTGATTTATCAATTAGCACTTGCCTAGATTCTTACTGTTAGTGTCTCATGACAAGTATGTGACTGAACAGAGTCAACCTCACCCCACTGTGGCTCCAATTTATTATCAAGATAATGCGAAAGTGAAATTCTCTGGATCAATATCAAAATGAAATTTTGTGACTCACTGACGTCATAACCTATGTCATCAGGTTGGAGACATCTTAAACTTGACCGACATGTCTGGCAATGGAACCCACAATCTCAACTTTTGGCTCAGATTTCTTGTTTATGACTTCACAGCAGTGTAGTTTACACAAGGAATGTAAATAGTCATTTTTGCTTTTTAAAATAGAAGAATATATGTATAACCTCAAAACACCTAATAAACCAAGGAGAAGCCATAAAATGGAAAATATAATCACAGTAATTACAAAATATTCTCTAAAACAATGTTTTAAGTATGCAAATGTACTCACTAGAAATACCAGAAATCAGCATTACCAATACTTAAATAAAAAGCAGAAAAATGGTGCAGATAACTAGTTATTCCCTTTCACTGAAAACATTCCTACAGAGTTTCAGATGTTGAAAAATGCATTTTTTCAAAGAAATGCTCAGAACCTTTTTCAAAACATTTTTTTTTTCACTTTGAGAGAGCCACTACAGGGAAGCTGAGGACAGTCTATTCTACCACATCTTCAGAATAAAGGAGCATTTCTCTGACGAGGGATTGCACACCACTATTTCACAGCTAAGTAGAGTTTGAGAGTTTACATGGTATATGAACTGTAATAATCAGCACCTCCCAGACTGCGCTTCTGGTGCAGATTCAGCAAAAAAATGAATAATATATAATACTGCATGGCCTCTGCTGTAGGGAAAACCTGTGTGTTTTGGATTCCCACAGCTAATTATAATGAAAAAAAAAATCTCAGAGTTGGCACATTCAGAAAGTTAAATACTATACATAGAAGGAAACCGCTTTGTCTTAATACTGCCCTCTGCGAAGCCTCAGTCTTAAGAACTGTTCAGATGATGAGATTAGTTCGGGTCTTGCGTTGTGCTTTTCCTTTCTCTTGGTGTAAAATTGCCACGATTTCTGTGGTAGTTCAATGAGAGTTCCGGGCTGATGGTGAACAATCTTCTAGTTGGGCAAGAAGGCTTTCCAAATCCTCCTGAAAAAAACAAAATAAAACAAACAAAATACAAAACAAAAAGCACAGGTAGAATAAATGTGTGGTCTTGAGGGTGGTGGTGGTCACCCGTATGATGGCAAGAAGGACCATCAATCGCTCAATCCTTATAAGCCCGCGTCGGGGACGTTCCTTTGTAGAAGATGTTTCTGGTGTTTTCAGGGCTGTTGCTTCTTTCGGGAATCAAGATAATGTTGCCCTTCCTGCGCAGGGTGGAGTCGCGTGAGGAGGACACTGACAGCGTCTCTGAGCCTATCTCGCTGCCCTCCACCGGGGTCACTCGGATGGTGGTGATGCCGTGGTGATGGTGCTCACTGCTATCGATGTTGCTTCTCTTGCGATCTCCAGAACCAAAGCTGTCTTTGAGGGACTCGCAGCTTTCTGAGTCCCTGTTGAGATCGTTGAGCTCATAGGTTTGGCGCAGGCTACCCTTCTCTGGAGCTTTCCACTTCCAGGAGCCGCTGCCTTCGCCCTCGGTGGATGGGATCTGGATGATGGGCCTGTTGTTCTCGGGGTGGGCCTCCACCCGCACGATGCCGCCCGGCTCGTGGTCCGTCAGGGTTTTGTAGCGGATGGAGCCTGTGCAGGTGACCGTGCTACCCTCAGCGTTCTTGGGGCTGCTCTGCAGCACGCCCTGTTGCTTAGACATGGCGATGACCTGCATGATGCGCGGCTGGTTGTTGCTTCGGTTACAGGCCACCGTCTTCTCTGCGGCTTTCAGCCACTTGGCCCGTGCAGAACTGCTCTTGGGCGAAGTGCTTATGTTTTCCTGGGTCTCCTCGGGGATGTGCACCAGTTGGGAGGAGCCAGGGCGGGACTGGATGGACACGCGTGGTCCTCCAGGCATGCTATTGTTGCATCCGGGGACAGTGCCAGGCTGGATCTTGAGGTACTGATTGCCTGGGACATGGTGGTCTCCATTCACCCCCACCCTCGAAGGCTCTGAGCTGGATCTCATTTCTATGGACCTAGGTGGTGACTGCCCTTCGGGCTCAGTGTCCATAACCTGCAGGGACATCTTGCGGCTCTCGTTCTTGCTCTTCCACTGAGTGAGGAGCTGCTTGGATCTGGCAGAATCCATGGAGGCATGGATGCTCGCGTTTCTTCTCACTGGGTCTTCCACCGAGGGGGTGTTGGCTCTGGGCAGCGTGTTGCTGAAGGTCACCATGCTCTCCTTTCCCATGGGACTCCGAGGAGTGATGATTTCTACGTCAGCGTTGGCCCTCTTGAGATTTGTTAAGGAGCTTGCATCCCTGTGATTTCGGTTGAGGATGCCCTCTGTGTGAGCAATTCCATCACTACTGCTACCATTTTTAGCTGATAAAACCCTGCTGGGGTCTTGATTGAGGTCTGTCAGTGACCTGAGGGCATCTCTCTGCTGGAGCATACTCTCTTCACTAGGCAGAAAATTCCCCACAGCATATAGGCCCTGGTGTTCAAGGGAAAACAATAAACATCACACACTAAAAGACGCTATTAATAAGATTTCCCTTAGAATGCCCAAGGGAGCATGCAACTGAGGTAGATACTGTGCATACGCCACGGACTCATAAAACAATGAAAAAAAGTACAATAACTGGGGGGCGGGGGGGGGGGGAGTAGCTTGCCACTATCTAGATCACTGAACTAATTGCTTAGAAATAGGGATGATTCCTTTCAGTCCTACCAGATGTTGTTGTCACACTCTCAGTGCGTTTTGAAAAGAAAAGATAGACAATGAGAGAAATAAGGACATTTTCCTGCCTTCCAAAGCTACGCATTTTTTTTTTTTTCTGGACTAGGAGCTTCATTTTGAGTGACAGCCCAAGAGGCCTGAAAAATTTATGTTCCCTTCCATTTTCACTCATACCTTCTGATGGCAAGCAGAGGAGCTGCGGGAAATAGAGAACAATGGATCATTCATAAAAACGCTGTGTGGGGTTTGAAAATGAGGGCAGGGACACACATTCTTGAAGCTCACACTGACTCCAGCCCTGCCCGGCTGCTTTAAACTTGACCTTCAACTGGGAAAGTTGGATTCAATTACGGCTTTATAACAAATGTGGGCCAAGTTTTATTTAATTTGTCTTCCTACTTAGTCCATCGGTTTTTATTTGTTTTAGATTTGGAAAAGGTTAAATTTCAGTTTCAAAATTGTTACCCTGGTTACAGATCGAATGCCTGCTAGATTTCCAGAGACACGATCGTGAAGCAGGTGTCTGCCTGTGAGCTAATTTCAATTGAAGGTGGCTGGGTCTACTTCTTAAATCTAAGTAATGCAATTTCATGGTTTCAGTATTTTACAGAATGCTTGACTTTGAGGAGCAGCATATGCTTAGGAATGATAATGTTCCGTTTTCGGGGTGCAGCGTGCAAATGGGATAAAATAAATTCTCCCTCCCCCACTGCCGTGTGTGTGTGTGTGTGTGTGTGTGTGTGTGTGTGTGTGTGTGTGTATTGAGACAGGATCTCACTATGTCACCCTAATTGGCCTGGAATTTGTTACGTAGATCAGGCTGGCCTCAAACTCACAGCCATTTTATCTGCGTCTGCCTCCCAAGTGCTAGGATTTCAGGCATGTACCATCATATTTAGACTGATTTTTGTTGTTGTTTTTTGAGAAGGTTTCACTAGGTAGGCCAGGCTGGCCTTAAATTTGTAATTTTGCTGCTTCCTGTAATTCTTGCAAGTACCAAGATCACATGATTGAGAACTGTGGCTATGACAACTGACTTTTTTTTCTTTCTGTCAGCCTCTCTTAGTTTCCTTCTTGTTGCCTGTTCCTGTCTTTCACCTGTATATTGATTGTCCTGGGATCCTTTTCACTCTATGACCTGGCAATTTTGTATGCCCTAAATAATTACAATGCTAATTCTATAAATAATGCCCCTGGCTTCCAAAGTACTCATGGTTCTTCTGTCCTTCAGACATAACTACTCGAATGCCTATTAATTTATCATGAACTCCTCAAATTCAGCAACCTGTTAGTTTCATTATTTTCATGGTCTACTAATGTGGTCACCATAAGTCCACTCTTCCAAGTAATAAATTTGGTCATCATTTCTCATTCCAACACTTCCCTTTCTGTCCAATTGCTCTTCCACATATCTATCTCTTTGTATGATAATAACTTCCCCTTGAATGAGCTTTCTACTTTCTTTACCTTAAAATATATTTTTTAAACCATGCCATTTCTAGAAAGGCTTATTGATGTTCCTTTGGCAGTTTCCTATTCTCAAGGAACCATATTCCATCACTAAGCATGTTGTAACCATTTATGCTGATGCTTCTCATTACACTATGAGGATGCATCTTATTTTCCTTTGTTTTACAGTGGATAACAATGGGTAGATAATGAATAAGTAAGATGAATCAAAGGATGCATGCATGACTGAGTTCAATAGGCACTATTAGTTTCTTTATAATTCAGATACTCATCTTGGAGATATTTAGCACGTTTGAGAGATTTAAAAAATGATAAAATGATAAAAATTCACTGTTAGTTGGAACATAGCTACATTCAGGAAAGTGACACATTTGTGTTGTTGGGAAAATTATAGCAACTTTCACTAAACCTTTACTATTCCTCCTTTTGCTTACATCCACTTTCCTCTTGTGTAAAATTTCAGTATACATGGTATTTCTCTCTGTGTGCTTTCTTTATGATATAACAATTCTTAAATCAATTTCGGCTCATAAGAAGAACTCATTAAATCATTTTATTGAAAGTAGAGTATAATTTGGCTTAGAATTATGATTCACCCTAAGATTTTCTCATGAATATAAAATACATCATGAGTAATTTATTAATCTACAAAATATTCTGTGCATGCCTTTCCATATTAAACTGCACTTCACTAAATAGTAATAATGTTATTTACCAAATACAGGGCGATTCCTCCTCCTATTAAAAAGCCACAATAGACATCGACTGGGTGGTTCTTATACTGAGTTATCCGTGTTAGCCCGCAGATGATTCCACAGATGATAAATGTGAAGACCAAGAGAGGTTTCAGGAGCTTGGAGGAGTCGGTTAATGTGGAATTGAAGTACATCTTTAAAATGAAAGACGTGAGTTAAGTATGCTGGAAAGGCCATTGTGTTAGAAAAGTCTAGGCAAATAAAAAATTCAACTCAAAAGTCTGGCTGATACACTTGATGTAACTTTCACCCATTCCCCTTGCCATGGCTAAGTTCTCAACCTACCAAGGAGGAAAGCACATGCAACATTCATAACATAAACATCAGAGCTCTCATTTCATTGCAGGAAAGTTTGAAAAACATTGAAGCAATAGATTCGGCCAGAGAATCTAAATATCCCTGTTATATACCACAAAATTTCAGTACATTTGTCTCACAAAAGACTACTCAGGCTATGGTATCAATCAAACACAAGGACTCTTCATTGTGTAACACTTATCAAATTGACAGTGACCTAGAACCCACTATTGTTACATAAATCCTGAAAGCTGTGTTCCTGCCTGTGTTTTTGTACACTTACTTGATAAAAGCCCTTTGATTTTTATCACATTCATGTTTTTCATAAATATCTTCCAACAAAGTATTGCATTAAAATGGTCCAAGGTTAAGCAAGTATTATGACTCACTGTGGAAAAATTCTTTGGTTCTACCATTTAAAAAAAAAGTAGCATCTGATAATTGCTTTAGATGCTATGGTATTAAAGGGAGGCAGAACAAAATTATAATCTAGTCACCTGGAGAAAACACTCATTCCTTGGTTTTTCTCTAGGTCACAATTTAACAACAAGGAGCCCATTACTTACCGACACATATACAGCAGCAAAGGCAGCGAGGGTCGCATGTTGGGACGGGAATGACTTTCTGCCAAAGAAAGACAACCAAATTCCACATTTTAGTTTGGATGTGATGCCAGCAATCATCTCAAGAAGGCTGGCTAAGATGTTCAACTTAAGGCCACAAAACAAGAAGCCATAACCTTCATTTATATTTAGTTTACTGAGAAAGCCAAAGTGATTTATTCTCCTCAGGAGCACTGCTGGTCACCATTAGCACGAAAGAATAGCAGTGATATACTTTTCAGTAACACTTAAAATGAAAGGAAGTAGAAAATAAGTATGACACTGGCAAAGGAACATGTGAGATATCTGAAATGAGTTGGAAGACAGCTATGTTTTGGTTACAATTGTATCAATTTCTTGTTAAAGTTCATAAAGTGTAGGGCTTTGATGTTTTAAACATTTTTATGCTCCAAAATAGTTTCATTACATTAAGTAATGAAGTTATTTTCCCATACCAGCAGATCATAATGTACTTTCATACTCTAAAATGTATAGAAAAGTCCTGTTTTAACAAGCTGCTTCCCTGCTTAGCCCACTTAAATATGGCTGTCACCTCTAAAACAACACAGAATTTTCCTAAGTTAAACAACTTAGGGAGCAAGGTTCATTTGGAACATTGGTCAGTGGAACACACACAGAAAAGGACACACACAGAAAAAAGACTAGACATTTCTTTCAATGGAATAAAAACATGGAAAAAGAGTCATTTATATTATTGCTTTTCTAATTATTTGATACTTGCTATTCAACACAGACAAGAAAATGTAGAAGTGTTGAGAAAGAATACAGGACATGGTTCTTCAACATAGATTCAAAATTACTGAATGGTCCATAGGAATTTGCTTTGTTGGTCCATAGGAATTTGCTTTGTTGAGAAGTTGTTAATAACAAATCCAATTTTCAAAATAATTATTTAGTGCTCTGTTATCGCTCTACTTATTTCTTTTGAGCTTCTCAGAAACTTTCTCTTGTCTTACAAGTTTATTTTAATTTGTTGATTGAAAAAAATTAATGTATTAGTAGTTTCTTGGGTTTTCATGTCCTTAACTTTCTGAAATGTCAAGTCGGGAGCTGTTTAACATTTCTGTGTTCATTCAAAGAAAAGAGATGCAACCATAGGCAGATGTTACTCCTTTGCAAACTTGAGCAAAAGCAAAATTTACATGATTTTAAAATAAATGATAAAGAAGAGATATAACACAGATTTTGGGTATTTGACTTAAGTGAGTTCAATGCACATATTGTCTATCAGCTATAATGAATAGATCATTAATATCTTAAATCAATTGTGATAGAACATAAAATATAAGTTCAGTAAAAAGGAGAGCTTGTAGCAAGAATGTGAAACTGAAATTTAGAGACTTCAAGAGAAGATTTTGAACAAGTTACTAGCAGATCTTTGTGTTATAGTCATTGAATTGATCGTTGCATTGAAAATATAAGTAAAATACAGATCATCATGACTGAAAATGGTGTGGTTGGATGGTGCAATGATTACATGATACAGGTATTGTCATGGAATAGTTCTGGAGTTTTGTTTTCAACCTGCCACTGTTGATAACTGTAAGGTCAGATCCTGAACAAATATCTTCCACGATGTAGGAATTTTCTTTGCAGGATACATTCAGAGAGGTGTAGTTTGGCTTGCACACAGTCAGAAAGTATGGTGCCTGATATCCTGTGGACAGCTGTATGATATCTGTAATGAGAGCTGTGGAACACAGTCCAAACACATGGACACCTAGAAGCAAAATGGAAAATATTGTTACCTACTTGGTGGCTAAAGCTGGGTTTATGTTAGTATTAAGCATGGTTATTGCATACTAATATGTTGACCTTATAATGTGCTGTCATTTTCTCTAAGATAATTTGAGAGATAATACAGAAATTTTCTAAACGTCTAAGTTGTTATTTAAGGGCAAAATAGTACAATGAGAATTTTCCAACTAGTAAGTATACTATAGTCACTCTTGTTACTTAGGGTAAATTTTTATATATAAATATTTACTTTTAATTAAGCATGTCTCTGTATAGATCTGTACATCTGTTTGTACAGATGCCTGCAGAGTACAAAAGATGGTGCTGGAGTTTCAGAGCTTGAGTTACAGGCAGTTGTGAGTGGCCAGATGTGGGTGCTAGAAACTGAACTTGGGTCCTCTGCAAGAGCAGTGTGCATTCTTAACTGATGAACCATGTCTCCAGTGTCTAAGGTCAGTTCCTAATATGATTTACCATAGGTCACTTGCCATCTACCTGGGGAAAGTTGAGGAATGGTTAGAGAGGTACAGAATATGAGAAATGTAATAGAATTAAAAATGTTTTTACATTAATATATTTTTGTTTTGTGATCAACTGAGCTTATTCAGGGCCATCTGTGTGATCATGGGTTTGAATCTGTTCATTGGAGTCTGGAGACAGTGACTGCCCACCTCCACCCCTGATCCATCAGTAGCTAAATAGTTCAGTAATCTAGAAAACAAGTTTTAGGGAAGAGGAGGAGTTGACAGGGATAGGGAAGAGAGAAAAGTGAATCAGGAGGTGAGAGTAGTCAGTATGCATTACCTGTATGTATAAAATTGTTGAAGAACAAATTTAATAAGCGTTACTTAAATTTGTAATAAAATGCACACAACAAATTTTTAAAAATAATAATTTAAAAATTCTGAGCATTTCTGAGTTGTTAGGAATCTTTCCTCACCTTGGTCTATAACACTAGGTACAGTTACCAAACCCTACAGAATCCATTCTCATTCTCTATAAAGCACAGTGCTGCTAAGAATGCTAATTAAGCAAAGAAGAGGAAAGGCAGGATTTGCCATAACAACCAAACAACACTTACAGCCTGGGTAACTGTGGGAACTGCCTTATTTAGTGAAGATGTTCTTTTATCTCCTGCCAAATTTTGAATTTTATATTCTGGAACCAATCTTAAATTACAAATCCTCAATCTCTATGCATGTTTGAAGTCACTTGCTTGGCTCATCTTGTGAGTAGTTCCTTCTAAGATACAGATGATCTAGAACTCGCCTACTCTTCCCCTGCTGTCTTGACTCCCTGCATTCATTCTGACTCAATTGCTTGCATTCTGATTCAGGAGACACCCACAGAAATCATTCTGAGAGGCACTCCTTCACCATCTTCAGACCAAGAGTGTCACATTGCACTGATTTTCATTTTTCTCCTCTGGTGATTGTCCCCTAATCATCAAAGCCTCAGTTCCTTTTCCAATTACACCAGGGAGTTATGACACAGAAAGCTGATCTCTGCATTTCAGTTGCTGGATGCATGCATAGGGTCTACTCTTTTTTTTATGTATTTACATATAGGTGTGTGAGTATGCACATTAGTGTAAGGATATCCATAGAGAACAGGGGGAAGGTGTTAGATCCCTCAGAACTGGAGTTTCAGTCAGTTGTAAGCTGCCTAATGTGGATTCTGTCTGGGAGCCAAACTTCAGTCCTCTGGAAGAGCCACAAATACTCTTAACCATTGAGCCACCTCTCCAGCTCCCCTAGAATTCACTCTTAACACAATGTAGCATAGATCATGTGTGTAGGACACAAGGAGCAGGCAGTGTGATCTGAGATTTGCATGGTCTGGGTAAAGACTGAATAAGAAGGGAGTCAACTTATTTTACCTTTGGAAGATGAGACTCTCCAGGCCCAGGAAGGATGAGGTTGCTGATAGCATTTTGGAGTATATACTTCTTCTTCCATAGTGTTATATTCTATCATGGAAAAATTTCTCTGTGTTCAGCTTTATATCTTGGAGTTCTATTTCCTTACCTCAAATGTTGCTATGGAGGGCTACTGTTTTATTACCATATCAATATGATGGTAAGAAGATATCTTCAAAGAGCAGAGTTTAGGGATGATTCAGAGCTAGTCATGGGAGAGAAAATTTAATGTAATTTGCTGTGGGATGGTCTGTATGTCAAATTGCTCTGATTGGTCAATAAATAAAACACTGATTGGCCAGTGGCCAGGCAGGAAGTATAGACGGAACAAGAAGGAGAAAAATTCTGGGAAGTGGAAGGCTGAGGCAGAGAGACACTGCCAGCCGCCGCCATGACAAGCAGCATGTGAAGATGCCGGTAAGCCACGAGTCACATGGCAAGGTATAGATTTATGGAAATGGATTAATTTAAGCTATAAGAACAGTTAGCAAGAAGCCTGCCACGGCCATACAGTTTGTAAGCAATATAAGTCTCTGTGTTTACTTGGTTGGGTCTGAGCAGCTATGGGACTGGCAGGTGACAGAGCTTTGTCCTGACTGTGGGCCAGGTGGGAAAACTCTAGCTAGAGTAATTGTGATGAGATATTACCTGAAGCTACCAATTTCTTTATGCTGATATGCTATAGGTAAACATAGCCTTATATTGACTTACCGGGATGAATGTAAAACATTCAGGTTGGTGTCCGGTATCACAGATGACCATTTAAATCAGCGAAAAAAAGTAAAAAGAAATCTGTGGCTCAAACTACATTAAGATGGTCTCATGTTAATTGTGATTTAGGAATTAGTATGACTCAGATATTTGTAGTGGGTAGCCATTCCAGCTTTGATCTGGAAGTTCCAACCCCCACTGAGGCTTCAGCAACTGTCACGCCTACAAGGCGGGGCCAAGGGAGAGCCCTGGAGACCCGAGAGCCAGATGGGCCAGCTCTCTCTGTTCCTAGACCCTGGACGGTGGAGGTTGACCAAGCAGAGCTCCAGAGAACACCGTTGGACTGCGATACACCTTCCCCAGACCCTGCGACCTACCTAACCCTTCATTTGTAAGTTACCCACTAAATAAATCTTCCTTTTAACTACGTGGAGTGGCCTTAATAATTTCACCAGTAGATATTTTCTTAGTCAGGGCTGTAGTTTTCTTACAGACTTCACTAAAAAATGTAAGGTATGTATGTGTGTGTGTGTGGGGGGGCATAAAAGAGTCTAACCAAGAAAACATAAGCAGAATGCAGCAGTCTAGGGTGACAGTTCCATGCATGGTGACTTTGGATGAAACCACAAAGGAACAGACTCACTTATGGGCATAGATTAATTTCTGAAGCATTGTCAATGATGGCTTACTGACATTCTTCTCCATTGGAAAACAAAACAGAATGGAGCATTGTGCCACTCACCTGCAATCCTAGCACTTGGGAGGCAGAGGCAGGAGGCTGAGGAATTCAAGGCCAGACTCAGCAACATATTAAGTTTGAGGCCAGTCAGGGCTACTTGGAACTTGCCCCTATTCTTTCCTTCTTCCACAGGAAAACAATAAAAACCTAAAACATACACTTTGTGAAACTATTTTAAAGTCAATTTATGCTCCAATCAGCGTTTGGCAAAATGCCCTGAAATGTGTGGTGTGCTAGCTCACAGAACCAGGGCCATGACTCTAAATAGCACATTTCGATAGAGATCCCAGATTCTGTTTTTGAACAAGTTTCCTGTATAATGTAAAACTCACCACATACTGAACATATACATCTAAATTACAGCTTTAAGGGTTTAATATCTGTAATTAGACATTGTATTTCTGTGCAGAAAAGCATTTCCTTTCTTTTTGGCTCCTCACACCCACCAACGAATCTGACGGCTCTTCTGAGAAAGGAGTTGAAGTTGCAGCCCCCAGCATTGATGTTGGGTTCCAGTCCAGCCCCATTTCTTCTTTTGGAAAGGCAGCAGTACAGAATCCCTTCTCCCAGCATGATCTGCAAAGGCCACATGGTGTCAGCAAGAGTGTCACTATACCTACACACTGACAAGCATAAGCTATGCGTCATCCCCTCACACATTGCCAATTGAACAAAGAGAAGAGGTGTTTTTCTCAGTACTTCAGAGATGTAAGCAATTTATTCTGCGGATTGAACAAGCAGTGAGAAATAAGTGGTTGGGACACTGTAAAGAGGTCTGGCTGTATCTTGTCTACTCCTGCGCATTGGTCAAAGGTATGAAAATATCTAAGAATTCAATTTGATTACAACAATTACCCCTTGGCATTTTACCCATCACACCCAGTAATTCAATCAACCACACAGTTGCTGATTCTGCTCTAACTCTGATAATCTTGACATCAAACCCAAGATGCCTTAGAAGAATCAAATAAGTATAGAGTTAGGATCAGGGACATTTGACAAGCAGATTTGGTCAACAAAACCATTTTTAATTTAACAGAAGGAAAAATGCATGAAAAGCACGTCTAAGAATTAAAGCACAATTGAGTGTAGCCATTCTGTGCATATTTCTGCAGGGATGGAACTATGTCTTGTATTGGTTAATATGGTAGCAACCACTCACATGTAGCTGACAAGAACTCAAAAAATGTAGACACTGCAAATGGATTGAATATTTAGTGTTAATTGTACTATATTAAAAATTTAAAACTAAATAAATTTAGACTTGAAAAAGCCACATGGTGGATAGCTACCTATTGGAGAATACCGATGACAAGATAAGTAAGTAGTCTTCCTGAGAGATAAGATTTCAGAGTACATCTTCACAGTAGATAAAGACTCACACTGAAGTATCAGGAGTATTTTAAGACGTAAACAGCGGATTTTGCTGTGGGACTTTAAGAAGTATAACATCAGTGAGGGAATTCCATGTTATTTGGGTGTTCTTTCATTCAAGAAGTTTTTTTTTTAAATTCGATTACTGTACCCTAACATGAATTTCATCACCTTCCTTAGAACTGTGTCTCTTTTCCTTTGAGCAGCTTTTTGAATTGCACACTACACATTCATTTGATGGCCTCTCCTTAGACCAGGGCCCTCCAAGACAAGAGACACTTCTTAGTTACTCTCATTTTTAGATGGGATTTATGTTTATGATTTTTACTCTGCTAACTATCCTAGAAATCTGAGCTGCTACACATTCTGTATAATACAGGAAAGATTTGAATTTATGACTTTTACTTATCAAAAAAGATTTCAAATATTTGAGAGTATTATTCCTAATAAATTTCTGTCAAATTAGATAGTGGTTTCACAAATGCATAGAGTTGAGGAAAGTGGGGTTTCAAAAGATTAATAGTCCATCAGATACAGTGGATCATGTCACTGTAATGATAATGAATGTACTTAGGATTGAACAATGGTTGAGGTTAGATGTTTCTGGGTGAGCTTCTAAGTTCTCATTAAAATCTTTTTACTTGTTTCACAAAGTGCTTAAAACTATAGCTCTCTTAGATACATTTAGTTGTACAGGTGATGTGGTGTGTGTATATAATTATAATGACTTATTTTGTTTACAAATTCTTGATATATTCTTCGATGAACTCTGAAGATAAGGCAAACATAAATTTCACATGGTATGATAGATTTTTTTTTTACAGTCAACCAGTACAGAAACTATAGAGGGGAATTTATCTCATATTATCCAATGCTGAATGAACTATTCATTCTTTTTGACTAATGTTTTCTGACATTGTTACTTCAAATGAGACCTGGAAATGCACCAGGTTCTCTGTTCTGTGTAGTTAGCCCATCTTCTCACACCAGGCTGCTCTAAAAGTCGAGCCCTATGAAGCTTGAGCTTAACTTCTTCCCAGGAATCCCAATTTTATACCAAGTTTATTCAACTACAGAGATGAGAAGAAAACTAGCATCTTTGATGGTTATAGATTAGAGTCTGTTAATTTTAATTCTTAGGAAATGGCAGGAATATAGGAGTTACAGGAGCAACTTTTGTGGTAAGGTTACAGTAACGTCACAATGACTCTGTGTGCCACAGAATCAATGCCGAGAACAGCTCTTATTTGGGGGAAAGCCCCCCCCCCAAAAAAAAAAACAGAAAGAACAATGACATGAGAACAAAACCAGAAGAATATAATAGATGTATTTGGAGAGAGAGGGGGTCAGATACTATCATTATGTCAATAATGCCAAAGCTCATCTGAACATCAAGTTGTTCACTCAAGGTCTATGAAACCACTGTGGAAGAAAAAATGTCACTGATGCCTTGGAAGCTTTCAAGGGGTGGGGGACTATCCCTAAACACAAACAGTTCCTGATTTACTTCTCTTTACATTAAGAGGCACATGGCAGGATGGAGGCGCTATAGAAATGCCCCATAGAAGGAGGTGGCACTGGGTTCTGCTCAGTGGGAGGAAGAGGTGGTAGATCTTCATTGATTTCTTAGGTCTTCAAGCCCCAGTGTCCTAGGATGCATCCTTAACCTGTGTGTTGAGACTTTGTGATGGGACTCAAGGGATTCAAAAGAAGTAGGAACACTGTGATGATGCCAAGGTCATTGTCCCTAGTACATGTAACAATGTCAGGAGAGCAAGCATCATGTGCTAAATGTTCCTGATATGGAACATAGCAATGAGACATTTTCCAAGTGACTTGGTGTTTATTTGCTCAGTTTATTCACTCATAGCTTAGTGAATAAGCACTTTTGCATCTATAAAATGTGAGTTATTCAAGTGATTGCATATAAACACTCTTTTTACCAGAGTCATACCCATCCATGTAGCACTCTATGCATTTTATTCCAGATGTATCAATTAAATCCATATACTGCACTCTGGCTGAGACATGTTTTTTGATGTGTTAGGTTTAAAACAAATTTAATAGTTCTGCTATGGTCAAATGACTAAGCAAAATGACAGGAAGATGTTACTATTTGAAGAAATATCATCCATTAAGAAGTTTTCTCTGCTTCCAAGTACATCATAAATATTTCTAATCCCCCAGAATTCACTGGAGCTCAAATACCACTAATTTACAAAGTGAATAAATTAGGCTTCAATTGTTTTATCCAAATATTTTATTAAATGTATTTATAGTATAAATAACATTATTATTATTATTATTATTATTATTATTATTAACTATAGGGTGGTACTTTGAATACAGAATCATGGTTACATGAAAGTATAGAGTTTAGAAAGTCTACAAAGAAGCTTTTTTTAAAACTGTTGATGTACTGAAACTCAAAAGGCCAGTGCATCAGAGAACTTATAAAAGATCCATTTAAATGTGCCTTTTAATTTAATGTCACTTGTTCAACATTCATGAGTATAATGAAAGAGCTAGAGATGAGCAAAGGCGCCTTCTGGCATAAGCAAACAATACCACCCTAGAAAATGTGTTTCTTGTCCTTTAGGGTAGTAGTGTCAGGGTGGAAGAAATGGCAGCAGTGCTTGGCTAACCTTATTTATTAATGGATTTGCATAAAACATGCTATTTGTGGTGTGTAGTAACACATGAAAACAACTGTTTAGAAATTAAATACCAAGGAAATAAAACTGCCAATGGGAAAAAAAAACAGACAAATGAACCATTAGATAATTTTTCAAAAAAAAAAGAAATTTTTTCAGTATTCCTAGCTATCAGAAATAGGAAAATTAAAATTACTTTAAGGTATTACCTTTCCTTAGTCAGAATGGCTATCATCAATAAATGTCACAAGAAATGTTAGAGAGGATGTGGTAAGAAGGGAAGGCTTATTTGCTGTTGGTGGAGGCAAAAATTAATACAATGGAAATCATTGGGAGATTTCTCAAAAAAAA
>CABHPP010140094.1:0-25171 GCA_902168425.1 Peromyscus attwateri | reverse complement strand
GGTCTTATTAATAAAAACAAACCTGGAGCCAGGTATTGGGGTGAATGCTGGAAAATCAGAGAAGCAGAACAAGCCATAGCCACCTCACCTTGCCATTTCCTCAGCTGATCCTGTTTCCTCAGACTGAAAGCTTCTGAGTCCTCATCCAAATAGATCTCAGCTGAACTGCTGCTTAAAAGCCTAAAAGCTTAACCAGGCTCTAGTTCCTTGTCCTCATGCCTTAAATACTTTTCTGCTTCCTGCCATTACTTCCTGGATTAAAGGCTCTTGTTACCACGCCTAGCTGTTTCCAGTGTGGCTTTGAACTCACAGAGATCCAGATGGATTTCTGCCTCTGGAATGCTAGGATTAAAGGCATGTGTGCCACCATTTTCTGGCTTCTGTATCTAGTGGCTGTTCTGTTCTCTTACCCCAGAAAAGTTTATTAGGGTGCACAATATTTTGGGGAACACAATATCATCACAGATAGCTATCATTATATAATAACAATCAGAGAAAGGAAAATCTTTAGGATGTATTTAAGTAAATGAAATGTTGAGCAACAGTTTCTAGGCCTTAGTGCACTGAGATGGCAACAGTTAGAATACATCACACTCATTGAAATGTGAACACAAAGCAAAGCATGTTGAGACTGGCTACTGATGTATCATGTTAATAATAGATCACAATGTCTTTTAAAAATTTTTAAACTTTTGAATGTCAACTAAAAATACTGAGGCAAAACTTTAAAGCCCTAACCAACTCTAAACCCCATGCATAATTAATAATTATAGAATTATGGCATATATTATAGACATGAACATCGTGCAGGTGATTCAAAAAGAATTCACCTAACCAATGTGGACCTTAGCAGCAAATTATGCACAGAGAAAAAAGAAGTCATGATTCTCAGAGCTGGAAGATGAATTTAGATATTGGGTCTCAGATAATGAAATGGAAGAAATATAATTAAGGTTTTAATGTTCATGGATTTTGAAGAATGAATTTCTCACAATGGTGATCAGTCTAGTCACATGCTGTATTCATCATTTGTGGAATATAAAGTTTTAAAAGAACACAAACACCTTACAGGTCCCACATAATATGTTATTATTGTTTCAGAAGTTTAGATAAAATAGATTTACCCAGATAGTTTCACTTAAAAAGAGGTAATGTTACTTTTGAAATGATGCAGAGCACATTATTATAATTCTCTTTCAAATATCTAAAATATTCAGAGGGTTAATTTTCTCTGACAAAATAATAATAAGTTACTATCACATGTCCACCTGGAATGTCTTTGAGTAAATACCACAGTTAGGTTCCGTTACTTTATTTTGATACTTATCTTACAGTATTAGTTTATGTACTACTTACGTTCTGCTTATAACTACCCTGGTCATTTTCTTGGACCATTGTATTAAGTTTATTTGATCTAAGTTTGGTGAACATCATACTATCACTGCCTATGCTCATATAAATTCACTTTGCATTTGAGGAAACAGAGCAGTTAATTCCTTTTAATATATTCTTCGTGGCCTTGTTTCTGTACTTTCAATTGCAAGTCCTTCCCCTCTCCTGTGTTTCCTTCTTCCTTTTTCAAGGCTTTTCTAACTCATGACATTTCAGAATCCCACTTGAACATCCAATCTTCTAAGGCATTACTCTGTCTTGTGCAAAGTGGATTCTTGAATGCATTCAGCATTCAATTATCAAGATGTATGTTCTGTGAAATACCAAGGAGACCAAGATGATGTCATGTGTCAGAGCAATCTATGATGTAGTAGATGAGATTTACACCACTTGAAGATAAGGTAAATTCAATAGAAAGTGGGTATTCTAAAGATAGAACTTTGTGAAACATGTTCTCCATTACTTATTGGAACCTCACTGCAGGTTTTGGTCTTTGTTATAGTAATAATCTTACTGACTTGTAAAGTACAGTGAAAAGGGATGGCTTCATTAAGCTTAATTGTAATGAAAGGCTTGTGGCTTTGACATTTCAATAATTAGTTCTAACAATATATTGTAATCTCTAATTTCTTTTTATTATTTTATTATTGTAATTTATGTGTGGGTGTTTTGCCTACATGCATGTCTTTGCACATTGTGCATGCAGGGTATCTATGGGAGCCAGAAAGAAGCATTGGATCTCCTGAGACTAGGGTTACAGATGGTTTTGAGCTACTATGTAGGTGCTGAGAATTGAACATAGGTCCTCTGGCAGGTTAGACAATGCTCTTAACTGCTGAGCAACCCCTCCAGACCTATATCAAATTGCTGCAAAAAAAAATCCCACAAAATTTTAATCATTGTAAGTATGCTATACTTCAGTGTTTTCTATACTCACATTATGTACAAATCGTCTCTAGAATATTTCTCTCTTGGCAACTGAGTACTTTTTAATGATGTGAATGAAAAGAGTTACAGGTTCTTTTGGGAAATACACAAGATATATATATATATATATAATATACAAACACAAAATATATATGCTGTTATATATATATACATATATATATATATATATATATATTATCCCATGTAAGTCTTTCTTAGCGCTATGTCCAGTGTACATACCAGAGATTTCTGGTAGATATTTTAGTAGAGTGATTAAATAGATATATACTCAGGGTTGAGAAAGCAAATGGATAAATCAATATAAAGACCTAAAGTATGTTCACAGCAGAAATTCCAAACATAACTGTTATAACAGAAAGGATCAATAAGATGTACAACCATTGTAAGACAGGCATATCTCACAGACTGTGGGGCTGAACCTTGCTGAATCAAAGGAAGTTCTAAGGTCTTATTTTATTAAGATACCTCCTCCATGACAAATATCTACAAAAAGTGACATCATTAAATCCAAGACCAGAGGTAGCGAATGAGGGCAAAAGTGAAGTGGATATTCAAATGCAACCCTGCTTCCTTCTCAAACCATTTCACCCCAACACTTCTTCCTTTAAACATTACTTAGTATTTTTTTTAAGTCTCAATTTTGGCTTTAATGTTTTAAAACACATTACTATTACAGACATTTATAAGGAATGCTACAACTACTATCATTTCTTCCATTATGGTTACTAGCCAATATGAAGGTAGAAAACACTGGTAATTAATTCTTCCTCTTCCCTTTTCAATACTATTGAAATTAAATAAAAAGAATTCCTTTTTTTAGGAAATTTCTTGTCTTAAAAATTTCTCACAGAACTCCACATAAGAGTTACACAAGAGGACTATTCAGATTCTGCCCAAATTTTTTAATTATATCTTAGTGCCTAAGTTTATAAGAAATGTGATGAGAACCTGGAGATGTAGCATCATAGAATTTGTATTTTAAAGAAATCTCTAGCTCAGAGTAAATGAAAGGAACAGGGAATCAATTATATGTGGGCATGTAATTTGAATAAATAAAAATTCCAGAATGATTGAAGCTTATATAATCAGGATTAGAGAACGTGTCTGATAGTGAGTGACTCTATTTTAATATTATGAGTACAGTAGAACATGAAGAAAGAGTGTAATGAGATTGTAAAAGATAAATATTTAACTCAGATTGTGAACATTTTGTGAAGTGTTGATGTACAATTCCAGAAAAAATTATCACTGATGGTTAATTGGAAACTGACTTTAATTTGCCAGACTAAGGCTGGAACTTAAATAAATTTAAATTTGACCAATATTACATGACTTTACAGGTGACGTAACACTTTCATGTATATGAACTTAGTTGGAAATACACAACCATGTATTAACAAACTCATGGGAGAATTCATGAAAAATTGAATAGCAACCATGATCTTTGTGTCTATCTTTATATACAACTCCAAAATTTACAGTTAAATTTCATTGCTGTGTCTTCACACACACAAGATGCAATGCACTTGCCACTTGACCTGCATTTGCATACATAATAAACACATGTGTATATATGAGTGTCTTACACATGTACACAGGCTTGTGTGTTCATTCCTGTGCATATATACAGAATACCTTTTGACTCATGACGGGTTACAATTTAATAAAAAATACATATTGAAAATACTATGATAATAAATGTATTAAATTGATAATACATGTATTTAACCTCTTAACTGATTAGGATAGATAAGTCTGTTCAGAACAGTCACACCAAGGAATAGTTTTGGAAATCATCTAAAATTAAACATATTGTAATAAAGTGCTCAGAATTTTAAGGAATTTACAAAATGCTGTAGAATATCTGCTGTTGACCATAGCTACTTTCTCACTGTGAACTGAATCTTGTTACCATTATCCAGAATCACAAAATACTGTCTGTTACTGGCCTGGGTAAATATTGAAATCCAAATTTCTAAGTTTCATTTTACAGAATGCATATCAATTTCATGCCACTATTATAGTCCCTTACTAATAAAAACAGGAAAAATGATCCCCCTTTTACATGGTTCTCCTGGGGATTTGATTAGAATATATACCTAAAGTGACAAGAATTCAAAGGAACTGAGGAAATGTCCACGTAGAAAGTGTAAAACAAGGACTATAGGATTGTATAGAAGCATATTATTAAGTATATAAAACAAGGAACTACTACTAAATGTCAACTAACTTTAATATGGGAATCAAGGCCATAGAAACCTCATAAGGAAGGAACCACAGCAACTTCATGGCGTAATAAAAGGAAGATAGAAAATAAACTTTAATGTAAACTCTATGAAGACATATTAACTTTGTTACTACATCAAAAGATTAGAGTCAAACACTATCAGTATCACATGGAAAAAATACATGCAAGACATTAATAAAACATAAAGGTTAGTCCAATAAACTCAGTAGGAGTTATTGGATTATTGTGACCTGGTTAAGATGGGTATATGGAGGAGAAATAAGAGGCTAGTCAACAAGAAGAACAGAGTGGAGCTTTGCTTTAGGGAACAGTACAAGTGGAGTTCTTACTTACACTGAATATTAAGGCAGTGTATTCTGCTTTGCTTAGTTTCCATCCTTATTATTTTATTTAAAACAAATGAACCCTATTGAGCTAATTAAAAAAAACCCACAGTACTAAATTGATATAGTGTACAGGTTGTGGGGCAAAGCAGGGAAATCCTGTTATGAAGTACCTACAGGAGAGGAGAGATGAACATTTGGGCCACATGCTGTCATTTACAAGGGATTCCGGGAGATAAGGCACAAAGATCAGTGTGGCAGTGCCTCGGGTAGGGCATCTGTTTGCTTGTTTTCTCCTTAGTGCCTGTAGGCTTTATGAATCTAGCCTGACATATACTGCTGCGACCAAGAAGGGACCCTAGCCTGGCATACAATGTTCCGAACAAAAAGGAACCCTGTCTCAAATTGGGTGGAGATTGAAGACAGACACATGAGGTTGTCTTCTGGCATCTTCATGCATGCTAGCATGACACACACTTGTCCACACTCACACACAGAATAAACACACACACACACACACAAACAGGCACAGTATCTCTCTCTCTCTCTCTCTCTCTCTCTCTCTCTCTCTCTCTCTCTCTCTCTCTCTCTCTCGTGCATGCATGCAAGTGTGCATGCAAAGAGAGGAAGGAGAGTGGGAAGTAAAGTAAAGGGAGAGAGAGGGAGCTAGAGAGAGGCGGCCTCCTTCTTTTCTTGTATTGGTATTCATACAAATGGTTGTTTCTGTAAGAAGATCTTGGGGAGTTTTGTTTTTTTTTCCCCCCTGGGACACTACTTGTTTTAATTGCAGACCCTGACAATTCTCTACTTAGTATCATTCTCATTGCATCAGGATATATGGACTCAGAGGTCAGAAGTTTCTGTCCATTGGCTTTTTGCTCTATCCTAGTAGTTAAAGTGTTGTCAGAAGTTAAAATATTCAATATTCAATGGCTATGTGTTATAGGACCATTAGAAAATTTAGAATCATAGTGACCAGTATTAGGTTACTTCCACATGATGAAATACTTATTATGTGATTTCACATACTTTCAATATTTGGAGCATACTTGTTTTTTAATGTGGCACACTTTGTGTGACAACATTTAAACAGGCATTCATAGCAAAATGCTGAAAGTCAGTGAGAAGTCTGTCTTCAGTTTGCACAACTCTTCTTGTCCGTCACTTCTGCAAATAACTTGCAAGCCTTTACCTAATAGTTATAAAAATATGAGGCCCATTGTTTATATGGGTATCATAAATGCATTGTTCATTATACGATTGATAAAATTCCCATAAATTGGAATTTTAATATTTTTGACTTTAGCAAATAGCATTTGCAAAGAATGTTGCAAATGGGAGATTATTGTGTGGATTTAAATATTCTGAAAAAAAGCTAATATATTTAGGCAGTCAAATACAAATAGAACTCCAACAGTAAAATGACTCTGGTAGAACTTCTCTGTGATTCTAGCAAGTTCTGTTTAACATTTAATGCACTACCTGGTTCACCGTACAGTAGTGCTTAGTATCCATCCCGCTTATACTCTTTGTATATTCAATTGAGTTGCTAGAATACGTTATGAAGATTAAAACCCAAATGTAATCTATTTTGGGAACTATTCATAACCAGGAGCTCACATCTGCATAAATTAGAGCTCCAAAACCGTGTCATACATATTTTATAGATAAGCTATCTTTTCTCAATACAATTAAACCCACTAACTCAATGAATAAATTATATTTGATTTTTGTCATTTTTGACCTATGGGTAAATATATATGTGTAGTTAAGTCATAATTTAGCTATGCATTTTACTTGTTCCTTTCCTACTTTATAATCTTTTCTCTTATTTGGCAAAATGAAGATTATGTGATGTGTGCTCAATGGCTCGTTGGCCAACTGTCTCATTTGAACACACTGACAAGGGAGTATTTAAAATTCTAAAAGTGTCATTACTCATCGGGCCTAACAAGTTTCTGTTTCCATTTACTGTAAGAAACAGAAACTTGATTTCCTGTTGTGGATTCACTAACCATATGGCAGTTCTCAACAATTTGGGGAGGATGAGTTTAACATCCTGGCCACAAAAGTTGTCACATACCACAGGTCTGACCAGTTAGAGATTCTATAGATTAATATAACGGAATCTAAAGAAACCCCTTGACCCAAGCTGAGCCAATGGAAATCACCTATTGGAAACAAGACCTTTTGTTCCCACTCATATCAATAGCCAAATAAGTATGCAGCTGATGGATGCAGTCTGTATAAAAATCCATGGAAAGTGAGGGCAATAAAAGGGAGGAGCCAATTGCCAAGGCTGTTGGTTACCTTCTTTTTTTTTTTAATTTTTCTTTATTAAGAAATTTTCTACTCACTCCACATACTATCCAGAGATTCCCCCCTCTTCCCTCCTCCCACCCCCAGCCCTCTTTCCCAAGCCACCCCACATCCCCCAAATCAAGGTCTCCCATGGTGAGTCAGCAGAGCCCAGCACACTGAGCCTAGGCAGGTCCAAGGCCCTTCCCACTGCACCAAGGCTGTGCAAGGTGTCACACCACAGGCACCGGATTCCCAGAAGCCTGCCCATAGACCAGGGACAGATCCCAATACCCCTGCCTGGGTGCCCCCCAAACAGCTCGAGCCAAACAAGTCTTTCATATCCAGAGGGCCTAGTCCAGTCCCATGGGAGCTCCACAGCCACCAGTCCACAGTTCATGGGCTTCCACTAGTGTGGCTGGTCATCTCTGCATGTCCTCCCATCATGATCTCGATGTCCCTCGCCTTCAGTATCTCTTCTTTCTCTCATTAATTGGATTCCCAGAGCTCAGCCTGGTGCCTGGCCATGGATCTCTGTATCTGCCTCCATCAGTCACTGGACAAAGGCTCTGTGATGACAGCTAGGTTATTTGCTAGGCTGGTCACCAGAGTAGACAGGTCCAAGCACCCTCTGAACCACTGCCAGCAGACCAAGGTGGGGTCAACCTTGTGGATTCCTGAGAGCCTCCCCAGCACCCTGCCTCTTCCTATTCCCATGATGTCCTCATCTATCATGGTATCTTCCTCGCTGCCCTCCCATCTGTCCCTGTTCCATTTTGACCCTTCCATTTCCCTATGTTCTCATCCCCCACTCCTTGCCCTCTGCCACCCCCCCACACCCAGTCTACTCATATAGATCTCATCCATTTCTCCTTCACAGGGTCATCCATGTGTCCCTCCTAGGGTCTTCCCTGTTAGCTAGCCTCTCTGGAGTTGTGGGTTGCAGTCTGGCCACTCCTTCCCTCACATTTAGTATCTACTTATGAGTGAGTACATACTATGTTTGTCCTTCTGAGTCTGGGTTACCTCACTCAAGATGATATTTTCTAGTTCCATCCATTTGCCTGCAAATTTCATGATATCATTGTTTTTTACTGCTTAGTAGTACTCCATTGTGTATATGTGCCATATTTTCTTTATCAATTTCTTTATTGAATATATATTGATATATTCAATTGAGGGGCATCTAGGTTGTTTCCAGGTTCTTGCTATTACAAATAATGCTGATGTGAACATAGTTGAGCATGTGTCCTTGTGGTAAGATTGAGCATTCCTTGGGTATATGCCCAAGAGTGGTATAACTGGGTCTTGAGGAAGACTTATTCCAATTTTCTGAGAAACCGATATACTGATTTCCAGAGTGGCTGTACAAGTTTGCATTCCCACCAACAGTTTACTCCACATCCTCTCCAACATAAGCTGTCTTCAGTGTTTTTGATCTTAGCCATTCTGACAGGTATAAGATGGTATCTCAGAGTTGTTTTGATTTGCATTTCCCTGATGACTAAGGATGTTGAGCAATTCCTTAAATGCCTTTCAGCCATTTGAGATTCTTCTGTTGAGAACTCTCTGTTAAGCTCTGTAGCCCATTTTTTAATTGGATTGTTCAGTATTTTGATGTCTAGCTTTTTGAGTTCTTTATATATTTTGGAGATCAGCCCTCTGTCAGATGTGGGGTTGGTGAAGATCTTTTTCCATTCTGTAGGTTGTCGTTTGGTCTTATTGACCGTGTCCTTTGCTCTACAAAAGCTTCTCAGTTTCAGGAGGTCCCATTTATTAATTGTTGCTCAGTCTAACAGTAAAACCCTATTGCTGAAGATACCAGTTACTTATATCATCAAACATGGAGAAATTGAGATACTGCCCAACTACAAGCTTCACCCCTATTGACTAGAATTCATGATGCCACAATATACTTTTATCTCCACCAGATAAAATTAAGCATCATTATCACTCCAGTACAAAACATGCAACCTACAATGGAGACCTGTCTGTAAGATATACTGGTGCATAAATAGCACAAATGTTTTGTGACTATCCAACCACCTTTTGATCAGCCTTAAGACCCATCCCATGGGATCAAACACATGATAGATGCTGCTAAAGTGACCAAGATCCTGAGGCTAGATAGGTTATGAGCCCCAGGGGATATGAAAAAAACCTATTACTATTCTTCTGCTGAAGAAATAAATCAACAAAACGATTCCTAATGACATTTTGCTATGCCCATAGATCAGTACCTTGTTCAATCCTCATCAGAGAAGCTTCTTGCAGTAAATGCTAATTAAACAGATTCTCACAACTGTAAATTTGGCAGAGTGAGAGATTTTGGATTATTCGTCTCTAAATGGGATGTCTTTATCAAACCTCTCCCCTTAAGGCTCAGAGATCTTTGTGGAAGAGGAGTGGACAGATTGTAAGACCCAGAGGTGGTAGATGACTCCAAGAAACAGTGTCTCCCAGATACAACAGGGCCAATACTCATAGGAACTCACAGAGACAGAGACAGCATGCGTAAGGCCTGCAGAAGTTCACATTGACCAAAATCCTAGCATGTAGAAGGGGAAGTGGACACAAAGTCCCACTACTAATAAACAAAATATTTGAAACTGAAACCTATTGGGAAAGGGAAAATCAATTTTGTCTAGTGGAATGTCAGTGGATATAAAAATCTACATTCCAGGACAGGTCCTGTGCTCAGAAGTAGTTGAACAACAAAAATGGATTACACATGATTTTTGTATTTTATGTCATGCTTTTCATTTGTTTTGATATTCACTTTTTAAAAGAGAGAGAAAGCAAGCATGAATTTATGTGGGTGGGGAGGCAGACAGGGTCTGTGAAGAGTTGAGGGAGGGGAAAGAATATGATCAAAACATACTGTATCTGTTATGCTTAACCTCACCACATGCATTAAAACACTTAGTTCCCAGACCTTAAACTAGATATTGCTATGGGATTGTGTGTGCTATAGAATGCCATTAGATGCCTTTTCCAAGTATATGGCTGTACAAAGACATTTTAAAAGGGATTTAATCCTGTAATAAATCCTCATTTGTTTTAAACACACACACAAAAATTTCTAAATGAATCCATAGGCAGAAATCAGAGGGGGAGAAATGTTAATATCTCTGGCTTCTCTACAGTCTACTGTAGTTATATTTCCCCAATTACTACTCTTCAAGCATGGAAGACCAGCTTCCTCCTCCAAGGCTGTGCACTATTTGTTGTTTTAGCTATGATTGCACTCTCTAGGCTATCTATTTAGCTGTTCTCTCAATTCAGCCAGGTCATTATTTAAACTTCTTAGTTAGGTTTTCTGGTTTTAATAGTGAGTACACAGATGCCCCTTCCCATCATGTTGAATGGATTCTTTGTTTTTAGGTAGTTAACAATTTGTTTACGAAATATAAATGATGTACTAATATGATATATCTATGTGAGTTTGTGTGTATTGAAAAAACCACCAATATGCTTTTTCTGTGTATGCATCTAAATATTTCCTGTACATTGACTGATAATAATGAGTGAACATTGTTCCTTTCATCTTTCACTTAGTGCACTTCAGAAGTTCATTCTTGCAACAGATACAAAACTTCATTTTCCTTAATGAGTGGATAGAATTTTATATATAGATAGATAATAAAATTTGTATTTCTTTTCACTTATAATGGCTATTTGCATTATGCAGTTATTTTGGTCTTTAATTCCATTTTTTAATCAGTCTAGCTGA
Source organism: Peromyscus attwateri (assembly GCA_902168425.1). Lineage (NCBI taxonomy): Eukaryota > Metazoa > Chordata > Mammalia > Rodentia > Cricetidae > Peromyscus > Peromyscus attwateri. Next base: position 14,229 of record CABHPP010140094.1, on the reverse strand, counting down.
AGCCTTACCAATTGCATAGATTTGTTTTAAGAGTTAACTGTTAGATTTGTCCATTTGGCTAAGTACAAAGCCGACAATATCTTCGCTGCCAAGGTCATGATAGGATTTCTCTATTTCATTCTTCTTTTTATCATTGCAGATGAAAAAAAGTACAAGGTTCTGCAGTTGCCCATTTTTAATGTCCTTCTACAATTAACATTTTCTTATAGAGGTAATATTAGAATTATTTATCTTAAATGTGACTTTGTTTCAGCCACTTCCAGATTTGCCTCCAAATAATGTTGGTTGTGATTCAAAATAATATTGTGCTTAGAACAAAGACCCAATAGTTTCCAGTTTTAATACAGTTTGAATCTTTCTTCTAGTGTTTTTTAATTTCTGATATTTTGTTGGCTCTCTGGATACTCTATTTGATTGTTTGCCACTTTTATTAGATTATTAAAACTCATTTTGTTCTCCTGAATTTAGGAGAAGTACAGAAATGTGCACCTTTTTTGAATCTCTCACTAGTCTTATATTATTAATTTATATTTTCTTGCTGCCAACTTTTTCTCCATTATGATTATCTTAAATAATTCTAGTATTGGTTGATTTTCAATTAATTACATATTATTTATAAAGATGAGATAAAGAGTACTATATTCTATTTTCATTTTTTAAAATTTTTTTATTGATTTTACATACCAAACACAGATTCCCTCTCATCCTTTCTCCTGCTCTCCTCCAGCCTCCCTGACCCTGACCCATCCCCAGCCCCTTCTCCAAATGAGTAAAGCCTCGAATGGGGAGTCAGTAAAGTCTGGTACATTAAGTTGAGAAGGACCAAGTCCCTCCTCCCTGCATCAAGGGTGAGCAAGGTATCCCACCACAGGTAATGGGCTTCAGAAAGCCAGCTCCTGCACCAGGGATAGATCCTGATCCCACTGCCAAGGGCTTCTCAAACAGACCAAGCTACACAACTGTCTCCCATATGCAGAGAGCCTAGTCCAGTCCCATGCAGGAGGTTCCACAACTGTTGATCTAAAGTTCTTGAGTTCCTATGAACTTGGTTCAGTTGTCTCTGTAGATTTCACCATTATGAACATGACCCCCTCCCTTTGCTCATATAATTCCTCTTCCCTCTCTTCCACTGGACTCCCAGAGCTTGGCCTGGTGCTTGGCTGTGGATATCTGCATCTGCTTCCATCAGTTGCTGGATGATGACATAACAGATATATTCTTATATAAATGTATTCAGTAGTAAATGCTAACTTAACAGTAAAAATAAAAACATTTTAAAAATTAGAATGTCATCTGACTTTATACCCAAACATAAGCTTTATGACATATTAGTTCAGGAACAATATAACAATTTTTATTTGTTAATGATAAGAGGTGACAACTGAAATATGTAAGATGCAAAAAAATCAAAGTTTAAAATTTCCTTTTAAATTGTCAAAAAAAATACACCTGAAAGCCCAAGAAAAGGAACATGGAACAATTGCTTGTGTGCCTCCAAATGACTTAATAATATAAATAAAAATCCCAAAACTGTATGTATGAGACTGTACCATTTTTCAATACCAGAAATGTGACATTATAAATATCGGTACATTATGTGACAAAGCTATGTTGTTCAATACAAATCATTCTTTCTGAACTCCTTGGTTGTGTTTAAGAACTATAAATATGAATAGGTGTTTTGATAGTGTTTTGATAGGCTTGTGTTCTTTCACTTTCTGTGCTTTCATAGTTACTGTACTGAGAGAATAAGGGAGTTCCGTACTTACGTTGTATTTATGTTGTCTTCAAATATACTTTCTCTTTTTACTCTGTGCAAAGTCACTAAAAAATAAAACCATAAAACACTTAAACTTTATTTAAACCTGCTTCTGAAGTGTAACTCCAACTGAATGAATTATCAGTTTCTTCCTAGTGTGACCAACCATTCATTCAGTACAGGGACAAAAGCAACAGGTTCACCATTAGTTACAGGGCTGGAATACTTGAGTTCATCTGAATGTGAGGCCTAATTCTAAGTGATGGCCGAAAGCCATTAACTTACTTATTTGACTTGACATATTTGGGGGAGAGATCATAGTAATGTGCAAAGAAAAGTGGTCTTCAACCTCACAAGAAATTCAGAATTAGGGCTGGATAGATAATTTAGTAATTAAGATAACTTGCTGCTCTTGTTGAGGACCCAGGTTCAATTCCCAGTATTCACATCTTATCCACATCTGAGTGCTGACAACTGACTGCAACTCCAGTTCCAGTGCATCAGACCCTTTCTTCTGGTTTTGATAGGCATTGAATGTAGTGGTGCACAGACATACATGCAGTCAAAACATCATATACATAAAATAAAAATAAATAAATCTTTTAAAAAAGCAGAACTACTTTAGAACCCATACCAAATTAACACATTATATGTCCATTCAGAGGGTAGATAACTCTGCAGACAAGCACATTAATAAAATAACAATACCTATTCCAATATAATCATAGTAAGCACAATGAGATAATAAAGCTACAGTCTTCAATTCATTGAACAACACTGCCTGCATCCCTTGGAATTTATAATTATTAGTGATCATATAAAGGGATGTCCCCATTAAATCCATTCCCTCAGGGCTCAGGGAACTCCATGGAAAAGGAGGCAGAAAGAATGTAAGAATCCAAAGGGATGGAGGACATCAGGAGAACAAGGCTGTCCAAATCAACATGTGCAATGCTCATACAAACTCACAGAGACTGAAGCAGCATGTGCATGGCCACACAGGTCAGTTCCAGGTCCTCTGTCTATATATTACAGCTTTAAGTTTAGTGTTTTTTATAAGATTTCTGAGTGTGAAAATGAATAGGTCTGAGACTTGTGCCTTCTCTTGGGCTCTTTGTCTTCTTTTTTTTTTAATTAAGAGATTTTTCTATTCATTTTACATATCAACCATGGATTCCCCTGTCTTCCTTCCTCCCACCCCTCAGCCATCCCCCAACCCAGCTTGAACTGTTTAGGGGGCCCCCAGGCTGTGAGACCAGGACCTGTCCTTAGTGCATGAGCAGGTTTTTTGGAACCTAGTGCCTATGCTGAGACACTTTGCTCAGCCTTGGTGCAGGGAGGAGGGGCTTGGACCTGCTCTTCATCTTCTGTAGGTATGTCCTGTCCAACTTAGATGTGACAGATTTTTGTTTTATCTTCTTATATTTGATTTTGTTGTATTTGAATATTGTGTCTTAGAAATCTGTTGTTTTCTAATGAGGGAGAAAAAAGGGAGAGGATCTAGATGGGAAGGAAGTGGGAGGCACTGGGAACAGTAGAGGGAGGGGAAACCACAATCGGGTTATATTATGTGACAAAAGAATCTATGTTTAATGGAAGGAAAAAAATAAAGGAGAGATTAACTGCCACTTCAAATGAATTCATAATCATTGCTCATCACAAGTATTTAACACCAAAGACTATTAGAACAGAACCAAAGAAACATTGAAACATACAGTTCCAAAACAATAGGTTTCAGGTAATACATACAGGTAGATAATGTAGGCTAGGGGTCATCAGCTCTCCCTAAGGAACTAACCATCACACTGCTGTGCTGTTTTCCTTGTTTGCTTAGTGAGTAAAAACTCGCAAAACTAATTTAGCCGTTTTACATATGCAACTCCCTGGAGTTTAGTACATTTATGATTTTGCTCAGTTTTCCTTCTGGCATTAATTAATCTCTCAAGCCTAAAACATTTTGATTAGCCACCAAGAAACTCCAGTAGCTTTTAAGCAGTCACTACTCTCCACTTTCCGCTTTCTCCAGAGCCTAACTATCACCATGTGCTTTTTGTATATATTCATTTTCCAATGGATAGTCTCTATCCATTGAGTTGCATAATGTATACTTTGTTCCTGACATCTTCCACGCAGTGTGTTTTTGATATTACTTTGTATGTGCATGTGTGTTTGTGTGCCTGTGCATGTGTGTGTGTGTGTGTGTGTGTGTGTGTGTGTGTGTGTATGTGTGTATGAGTGCGTGAGAGAGAGTGAACAAGCAAGAGAGAGAGAGAGAGAGAGAGAGACAGAGACAGAGAACTTTATTTCCTTTTGTGAGTGGATAATATTTATTTCATTATGTTTCTATTTTGTGATCTGTATTCATTTCATCTATAACAACCTCTTGGACTGTGGGATTATTTGGATTTTCAATTCCCTTTGAATTATTCTAGTTAAAGTTTATCAATTTCATGGAATGTTTTGATAGCTAACTATTGTTTTTCTACTCTGTCTTTTTAAAATCTCTGCTCTAATCTTCACTCCATTATTCCTTTTTCTGTCCTTGACAATAATTTTTTAATATTTTTCTGGTTCTCTACTGTGTCATGTCCAGTTATTGATTTAACATTTATCTTTTTAATGAAAACATTCATAAATGCAAATTTCCCTTTAGGCTCTACTTTTCCAATATTCAGTAAGTTTTGATATGTGGCATTTTTCTATCATTCATCTTAAAATATTTCCAAATCTTTCCTAATTTATTCTTTGACCCATTCATTGATTGACTATTTTATATGATTTCTACTTCCTTGTAAATTGATGTTTTCTTTTGTTATAATTTGCAATTCAGTTCTCTTGTTCGTAGGAAAAAACCCAGTAACATTTTAGTGTTTTAATGCTGAGACATGTTATCTTATGTAACACAGGACTCATACTGTAGAATACTACCTGTACTCAAAAAATGTATATCCCTCCATTTAGGAGCAGAACACTCTTTGATAGGGAAAGATGGGTTCAAACATTCATCAAGAATTCTATAAACTTATTCAGCCATTTTGGAAATCAATATGACAGCTTCTCAGAAAATTGGGAAACAATCTACTTCAAGACCCAACTATACTACTCTTGGGTATATACCCAAACGATGCTCAATCATACCACAAGAACATTTGCTCAACTATATTCATAGTAGCTTTATTTAGAATAGCCAGAAGCTGGAAGCAACCTAGGTGTTCCTCAATCAAAGAATGAATTTAAAAAAAAAAATGGTACATTTACCCATTGGGGTATTAGTCGGCTGTTAAAAACAATGACATCATGAAATTTGCATGCAAGTGGATGTAACTAGGAAAAAATCATACTGAGTGAGATAACTCAGACACAGAAAGACAAACATGGCATGTACTCACGTAGAAGTGGATATTAGCTGTAAATAAAAGGATAACCATGCTACAATCCACAGACCCAGAGATGCTAGGTAACAAGGAGGGCTCAAAGGGGGACACTGGGGTCTCCTTGTGAAGGGAAAATAGAAGAGATTTCCTGTGTATACTGGGGTAGGTGGGTATGGGAACATGAGGATCAGGTGGTGGGGTGGAAGAGGAGAATACCGATAGAGACTACTGAAAGGGGGCGGGCATTTCAGGATCAAGTAGAAACCTGGTGCAAGGGAAACTCCCAGGAATCTAGAAGGATGACCCCAGTTAAGACCACTAGCAATGGGGAATATATAGCCCGAACTGGCCATCTCATGTGACCAGGCAATAGTTCCAGTGGAAGCACTGAGACACCAACCCAGCCACATCACCTTCCACCTATAGTCTGTCCTGCCTATGGTATGTGCTGGGACTCATGCCGAGCCCAACTGTAATCAGAAAGGCTTCAGCCAGCAACTGATGGAAAAAGATGCAGAGACCCACAGCCAAACATCAGGCTGAGCTTGAGGAACCTTGCTGAAGAAAGAGAAGGATCGTAGGAGCCAGAGGGGTCAAAGACATCACCAAAAAAAATATATAAATAAATAAAAATTTAAAAAAAAACCAAACAGATTTAACTAACCTGGCCTCATAGGAGCTCACAGAGCCTGAACAAACAATCATGGAGCCTGCATGGGATTGACCTAGCCCTTCTGCATATCTGTGACAGTTGTGTAAATAATAATAAGTCTCTGTGTGGTTATTTGGGAGCAGGTGGCAGGAAAGAGCTGACCATTGGTTTGATGAAAAAGTCCACATACAAGGAGTGGATTTGTGAAGGGGATGGGCAGAGGAGAGGTGCAGTGGAGGGCCTGAGAGGAAAGGAGGGAGGGGGAACTGCAGTCAGGATATAAAAGAAATAAATATTTTAAATGTTTAATTAATATTCATTAATTTATTGACATATATATTAATGGTTATTGATATTATAAATAAATGATAAATATAAAAACAAATAAAAAAGAAATCTATTTATCCACTCATCTTTTGTTAAGCTGTTCTGTCCATTATCAAAGCTGTGCTAATAAAATGTGTCACTATTATTGTAAAATTATCTCTCCTTCAGTTTTAAAGTGTTTATTTTATTAGTGTATATTCTAAAGCACTTGTCTTAAATATGGATGGGCATATATGGAATGTATATTCTTTTTTTCTTTTTTTCAATTCAAATAAGAATTTTATTTAAGAAAAAAAGATCTTATTGCTTTACCAATTGTTTAACTAGAGTTCTAGCAAATTTAACCACTGTAGAAAATAAAGCAGAACTACTTGATCTCTCTCCTCTAAGACTTAATAAATTGACGTTTTTGATTTAAAATCTGTTCTTTATAATATTAATATGCATAACTCAGGTTATTTGTGGCTGTTTTTGGAAGGTAGCAATTCTTAAATTTGTAATCATTGTATATCTTGAAGTCCTAAAGTGTTCCTTAAAAATAGCTGTACGATGTTTAATTGCTCATTCTTCAAACTGTTGACTTATAGTTGGTGAGAGTTGTGTGTTTATGTTTAAAGAGATTTGATGACTTATCTTCTTTTGTCTCTTTTTGTTGTTGTTATGTGTTTCCTGTATTTTTTTTCTCACTTGGTCCCACTGTTCCTAATTAATTTTATTTTTCTACTAGTTTTTATTGTTTCTTCTTTTCATTTCTTTCTATGTATTTGTGAAGCTATTTCTTGCAGGTTAGCCAGAAACAATAGTTAAATTTTTTTAATTGTTAAATGTAAAATTTAATCTTGAAGTTTGAAATTTAAATAGAATTCAGTTGTATAAACCCTTTAATGGTATATCATTGAAATAATACATAGATTTAAAATGATTTACTTAGTTTTAATTATGTATATACTTGTGTGGGATGGCATTTGCTTATGGGTTCATGTGCCTATGAGGCCAGAAGAGGTCAGAGAATCCCCTGGAGGTGCAGGCAGGAATGGACTGGCAACATGAATGCCAGGAAACAAGTGCATAATCTCCCTCTGCAAGAGAAGTATGTGCTCATAACTGCTGGACTATCTCTCCCGACACAAATCATGGATTTTTTTTTTTTGCTTTTTCCACAGTTTCCACTCCGTCCACTCTTCCCAGCCCTCCCCCAACATATACCTCACCTCTCCCCCAGACCCACTCCCCCTCCATTTCCCTTCAGAAAAGAGCAGGCCTCCCAGCAATATCAACCAACTGATCACAGTACAACAAGTAACAATAAGACCAGGCACAAAGCCTCATATCAAGGCTGGACAAGGCAAAAGTGGGTCCCAAGAGCAAGCAAATGAGTAATAAAATGTAGATTGTAAAAATATGAGAGCTAGTAAAGATCATGTAACACATAATTCAGTGAAGAACATAGAGATTGGCAGTGCAGTTTGCTATCATTGGCTCACAATATGAACAAGAAAATGTGTATGTAGGTAGTTCTAATGAACTAACCTTGAAAAAAATAAATAAGAACATAGTAATGATAACTGTTTGTGAGTAGAGACTTGAAGAACTTAGGATTCAAATACGGGTAAAAGACCTGCTGTTCATACTACAAAATTCTGGATCATGTGATATTGCCATATCACTTAAAATAGTACAACTAATAACAAATATCAAACTCATCTGTCCTAAAATTCCATGTATGTGTGTATGCATAAAACTTTTATTAATTTTCTTCTTTGACATTTTTATCTGTGAGTACAAACATCAGTCTATATAATGCATTCTAATATAATGCAGTCTAGTTATCTACCACTCACTCTGGTCACGCCCACACAAACCAAAAAGTCACTTCCCCACATTCACATGTTTTATTTTTTTCCTGTCTTATGATCTACTGGGTGTGCTTTTAGGTTTGGAAGTATCCTTTGAGCCTGTAGGGCTTACTTGTGGGTACACAAGGAAAGACAATGAAGGCATCTCTTCCATAACCCATGAGTATCCAACAGTTCATCAGGAAGTGATACAGTCTTATGTGTCCCTCCCTAGTCCATAATTGACTGATGACTAGTTTAGGTTTGTGTAGAAACATTACTGGCAATTGCAGTTGCTAGAAGACTATGATCCCAATGACTGTTCATGCCCAAGAGAAAGCATTTCTCAAACTTTCACCTCATTTTCTGGCTCCTATTAATTTTCTTTCTGCCTTATCATCTGGGGGTGTTTCCAGATCCTTACAGTGGGTGGTATAAATGCCTTGTTTAAGGCTAAGCATTCAATAATCACTTACTTATTTTCAGCATATTGAGCAGCCATGATTTCTGTATTTGTTGGAGTTTATTGCAAAGAGACACTTCTCTGGGTAAGGCTGGAAGTAGCATTTCTCTGTGAGAACAAACATAAATATTTATTAGAAGTTGGGTGTCATATCACTGTAGATAAACAACTGATGTAAGTTTATCCCTGAGCCTAAAACATCCTCAATTATATTTTTAAAAACTGGATCTATAGTAGTATGCATGAATCCTATTCTGTGAACAATGCCTAAAATCCTTCCACATCTTCAAATCTGCTATTAAAATTTTCTAGTAAATTTTTCATTTCAGTTTTTTCATTTTATACCTCCAGAATTTCTGAAATACTTGATACTTTTGTGTATTCGTTGCCCCATTTACTCCTTCCAGCTGTTCTTACATGATTTGTCTGTTTGTAAATACTTCATTCCACTGATTATAACATTTTATATAATAAACATCATACATATATTTACTCAAAAATATTTTCTGTTAATTTTTTCTGTGCTTTGGTGAAATTTTCTTTATTCTTTGAATTTCCTATTTTTGTAACAAACTGAACTTTTTCAACATATTTAATTTGTTTTTAGTTGATACATTTTAATGTAATTTTTGTGGGATATTAGTTCCCACTGACACTGAGATTGGTAGTAAAGTTTACCTTGAATCAGAGGGCAGAATCAGCAATTCACTGACCACAATTAGTCATAGAGGTTTTGGAGGACCCTGATGGCAGACATGGAAAAATATAGGAAGAGGCTTAGAGAATTTCATGGCCCTTTCAATTTGGGAAGCATGGAAAGTTAGGGCCAGCTGATCATTTTTCTGCTGAGCTTTGGATGTATCAGAATTTTACCCCAATATCTTACTCCTGAGTTTTTATTAATAATAGAACAATATAAGTAAATACACCACATAATAACTGTACCTATTAATTTGATTAGTAATGTTTTGATGCATGCAACCATTGTTCAATGTTTAATTGGACTAAACATGTTTTGCAAAATCCTTTCTTCTTCAATTTTTGCATGTGCACTATTGTAATTTCTAGTTACTCTACTGTGAAATAGAATACCCAAACTCCTAAGTTGAAGCTTAGTAAACTTGGTACCCACTGATCAAGCTCTGCCTCACCCCTTTGTCTTTTGTCACTCTTACCAAACACTGGTCACCATCATTCTATCCTCAATTTCTATCTTTTAGAGTCTATAAGATCAACTTTATTAAAGCTGTACACTAGGAAGATGGATTTGTTCTTTTCTTTCTGTGTGATTTACTTCATGTAGCATCATGATCTTCAGCTCCAGCCAAGTCACTACAAATGACAGGATTCTATTAGTAACAATGACTAAATACTATTCCACCATATACATGTACCACATTTTTTATTCATTCATTAACTATAAACACTTCAATTTTTCCATTTCTTAGCTGTTGTGAATAGCACCCTGAGGCACATGGGGGTACAGATGTTTCCTTAACATAATGATCATGTTTCTTTTAGATGTATACCTATTACAGGGATTGTCAGATCATTTGGTAGCTCTGTTTTTAATTTTTCAGCAACTTCCACATTGTTTTCCATAATGACTATATTTACTCACATCCATACCAACAATGTGGAAGGGGTTCTTTTCCTCTGAGTCTTGGCCTTCTTGTGACAGAGATTTCTGGGTTGAGTTGGTATTTCCTGCTTTTCCTGATTTGATTTGCATTTACTGGGTGATTAGTAGTGTGGAGCAAATTTTCATATGCCTATTGTACACAGGACCGCTGCCTTCATAATACCTTCAAGGTTTTGTTCTTTGTTTCTCTTTTGATCGTTTATTGTGGATTGAATTAATCTGTTAAATGACTTTTTAAAATGTATTCATAATGTCAGTGTTCTTTGCCATACACAGCTTCAGGATTCTGATTCTTTAGCTCCTTGGGTGACTTAGTATTTTGACATAATTTCCTTTATCAACTAACTTCAAAAGGAAGTAAAAGTAAAGTAGAAATAAAAAGAAACCAAAGAAAGAAAAACCTTTTCTAGTTTTGTATTTCTCAGAGCCTACTTGAGATATATACAGTCCTTGCTAAGCCTTCACCCTCAGCTCTTCTGAGCATGAGGGATAATCAGCCCACAGCAAAAACTTCAAGTTTCTGTATGTATTTTTATAATTGACTTTTCTAAGAGAGATCCTTACTATGTAGACCAGACTGGACTCTAACTAACAATCCTTCTACCTCCACCTCTGAAGTGCTATAAGTTCTTAATACCATTTCTGTACATTATTAGTCATGTTTGCCTTGTAGAAATATCACTTACAATATTAAAAAAAGCCAGCATTTACCTAGCAAATTCCTTTTACTATCAGAGCCAAACTAGGTATCTTTTTACTCTACCCAACACCCACCACTCAGGAGGTAGGGTCTTCTAAGTGAGACATGGCATGTGTGTTACTTTCAGAAGTCCTTGATATATGGAGGTTCTTTTCAGTGGTACAATTTCATAAATATATCTTAGAATTTTAGCCCCTAGAAGTAACTTCTCCTGTTGTTTTCTTGCCTCATTTATCCACTGAAGGTGCTGGGGGGTTGTTTATTTCCTTTATAGTGTTTAGAAAGAATGTTCCCCCTGTCATTGTTTCTGTAACAAGAGAATTGCAGCTTAGAGGAAACAAAACACCTAATGATATTTTTTACTCAGCCCTTAAACAAGTGAAAAAAGAGGAACACAATTCTGTGCTCAGAAGTTTCACTTTTCTTGATCTATAATCTGGGTCACTTTTCCATACTAGGAATACAGGCTACTGTTCTAATTACCACATTTACAGAGTGGTACGTGGCATGAAGGAAATTAAAGGTCTCAAATAGCTTTCAAGTTATTATTAACTTTAATTCTGAATACCATTTCTTAGTTCTTTTGCTTAATAGTGTGATGATTCGTTGGAGACAGACACTTTTGCTATACTACTTTACCATATGTGCTGACATCAGAGACTTAATTGGGGTAAGACAAATACACTTTATCTTTTTGCAAACAATCTGAGTTTCTCTTGAATTGCAAAGAAGTTGAGTAGTCACAAGTGGGGACTGTATGAATTGTAATACATAAAATATTTACTATCCGACTATTTGTAGAAAAATGTGTACTTTCCTTAGCTCTGTGGTAAAAGTGTCCAAAGACCTTAAAATCTACCTCAGTAGTAGGTGTTGTGCAGAGTTAAACAAACAAAACACTACATAATTTGTCACTGATGTTAACAGGAATCTGTCAGATAAATGATGACTTTGTTTGATACTATAGATGATATTTCCACATGACAAATGAGATTACAGTGGGTTGCTTTTAACTTGGTGGTTTCATATTATGTGCTTAAAACTCTATGTAACACTTAGGTTTTACCTTAGGTTGACAGCAAGACTAAGACCAAGACATTTCTACTTTTATCTGTCTTGCATTTCAGAATGTGTATAAATTTCATTTGTAAAAAAGACCATTTTGATTTTTAAAAGATTAATTCTAGGACTGATTAATTTTATCATTATTCCCATAAAATGTATATCTAATTGAAAAACCTGACAGAATGGAATTGATAATTCCTACAGCAATATTTTACTGCATTGCTGTTATGAGACCCCACAAATCATTTACAGCGTGTACAGTAATGCATGTGTTGTCACCCTGTGTAATAGAATGTTTTGATCAAAGATCTAAATTACCAGGCTTTTTTGAACAATGACTCATGAATCTTTACAAAATGAATAGACTGTGTCTTTACTAGTCATAAATTCATTTATTTAACTTCTATAATTAGACATTGGCAAATTTCAGATTATTCCAAAAAGAATTTTTCAAAATTTTGCTTGGAGATTGGAGGTAATTTAAATACACACACACACACACACACACACACACACACACACACAAGACGGAGGTCTAGGGAAGGGAAGAGAAGAGGAAAGGAGAGGAGAGGATGTGCCAATGTCAAGTAGGCATGATCATGATCATCAATAATTTTAGCACTTAGAAGATAAAGACAGGAGGATCAGAGGTTCAAGGCCAGCCTCAGCTACACAGCAAGTTTGAGATGAGCCTGGGCTTAAAAGTCAAGACAGAATGAGAATAGAAACAAGATAGGACAGGGATCTATCAGGATATGAAAGCTGATAACTTTAGGCAGAATATGGCAGACACTCCAACCTTTTGGTCTTATTATTTCAGCCTTTGTGCCTATAAAAACTTGGAATTTTGTCTGTCTTGGATATTTTTATACTTTTATATGAATTTTAAGATTGTTTTTCTAGCTCTCTAAACAGTGGCACTGGAATTTTATTGCCATTGCTGTAATCTGTACATTGCTTTCTGTGGGATGACTATATAGTTAATCATACCAATTTTTGAGCATGGAGGTCTTTCTAAAGATTTAATTACAGAGGTCCTTTGTTATATTTGTAAGGTTTATACTGAGGCATTAAACATTTTATTGTGAATGTTTTTGTTTTTCTGTGATTTTTCATGATATGTTGTCATTGGCACATAGAAAGGTTACTGATGTGTGTATATTAATTTTCTATCTTTCCAAATCAATGAAAGTGCATATCAGCAATGCAAACTTTTAGTACAGTCATTATGGTATTTTGTGTATAAAATCATACCATTTGCAAATACTGATATTTTGAAATATTCTGTTTGGATTCCATTAATTTCTTTCCTTTGACTGATTATTACAGATAAGACAGAGAATTATATTAAAAATAAAGATGAAGACAGTGGCTATCTTGTCTTTTTCTTGATACTAATGGAAATGTTTTGAGTTTTTCAACAACTTAGCACTGATCAGTGTGGAATTTTCTTAAAAAAGCTAAATGTAGCTCTATAACAGGACCAAAATACAACACTCTTGGGAATATCACAAAGATTCTATATTCTAGTATAGAGATATTTATACATCCAAGGTCATTGCTTCTCTATTCACAATAGCCAGGTAATGCAACCAGTCATCAGGCATCAGGTGATGAAAGGATTATGAAACTGTGGTATATACACACAATTTAATTTTCAGAAAAATTAATAGAACTTAAAAAATATATACTGAGGAAGGTAACCCACTCCAGATAAACAAACAAGGCATGTTCTCTCACAAATGGAGGCTCTTACTTTATATTGTTAAATTAATATGTTTAATTCAGGGTTCCTAGGAGGCCAGGAAGCTAGAAAAGGCCCATTAGAGGAAGAAGACAGAGTGAGAACTTAAGAGATGATAGCAGAACACATGTTTTATGAGACTAAAAGGGGTCTACTGGGGATGATGAGGCTTAAGAAAAAGACCTATGGTGTTATGCAACTATATTTTAAAACATAGTTTAAAACTGTTCTAATGGGGGCACCCGGAATGGAAGGATGATATTATTCCATGTGACCTAATTTAATTGCACAAAAATTCCATTATCAATTGTGGAAGAATTCCCTACAAGATGTTGGTCAAGGAGACCCCGGACACAGCTGTAGACCTCACAAACTATAATTACCTGACTGGCAATATATGCCTAGTAGTACATGAGTGATATGAATAATATATTGTTTGTCAACAACTTGTTGATTGAATTTGAGGTCCATTCAAAAGGAACCCATGCCTAGTACTATAAATCTGGTCAAGATCCCATGACTTGAGAGGTCATAGACACTAGGGGACAACTTATTGTTTTGTTAAATGGATATATTGGCAAACTGTCTTCTGAATATTTATATTTACAAGGGTAAACTAGTGAGGCTGACAGCCACCATCAGAGAAGCTTTGTTTGTGGTAGGCAGAA
>CABHPP010140093.1:0-24942 GCA_902168425.1 Peromyscus attwateri | reverse complement strand
TGGTGATTGCTTGTCTCAATAACAAGTATAAGGGAGATATTTGTAGAAAAAGTGGGCAGCCAAACCCTGTAATACCAAAAACACCAGGGCAGCCTTTCATGCTAAGACCTGCCCTGCTTCTGGACATCATTTTGAATTTTATACTTATTTATCTTGACTTTGGCAAATAAATGGAAAAGCATTTTTTTGCATTTTCTCATATATACCTGATTTCACAGAAACTAAACTTCCATGAGTACCGATGGGAGAGTACTATTTCCCTTTGTTGGAACAGCATCCTTCATGTTTACGTTTCAAAGAATGAGATCATCAATAGCCACAATGGTCAGTATACATGTGTCTCATGCATGTTAGGTTCTGTGTTTATTACTTACTCATCACAGCTCCACTTTCTTACAAAGTTTTCTCTTTTCATTACTTCCTCATATTAAAGTCCAGAGTTTCTCTGATTTTAAAGTATATCTCTGTGTAGGTAGTACACAGAGGTAGACCCAGCTTTGGGGTCCTGCAGTTTGTGTAATTTAGGGATCTCTTCCTAAAAAAACATAGCAGCTCCTCTGACCGGCATGCTTGCTGGGATATTTTTCCTTATATGACTACTTATTGGAAACAAGTAAATCAACTTCAATATACTAAATAAACCTCAACATATTAAAAAGGGCAAAACTTGGCAACACAAACACAAAATCTAGAAAATTAATTTGTTGCTCATATAAACTCTTTTATGGTATTTTTCTTTTTCTACGTGTCTTTCCTACATATTGTTTGATCTTCCTTTATCGGAGAGTAATATTCTAATATCACTTCGGTAGGGAAGCTAAAAGTATAATTCATTCCCCTAGCATCATTGATCAGTGTTTATTTTCCATTATTGCAGCTGGAGTGCATGGCAAATGCAATTTCAACATGTGATATTATTGTTTGTAGTGCTGCGGGCTTATGCTCACAAATGCAGGCATTCTGAGGCTTCTGGATGCTTGATTCCAATCACAACAGCCAAAAACATTATAATGTATTTGTAATCTTCTATTTTGTTTTAATTGAATAAGTTCTTTGGGGGGGAGAATCTTATATTTTTATTAGACATTAAAACAACTCAAATCTTCTGCTAATGAAATTAGACATATCTGAGGCTTATGATTTTTTTTGAAGATTAGCCTCTCAGGGCAGATATTTCCACCTTGTCTTTCCTTCTCTGCTCACAGATTTGTACCCCAGCATTGGCAGATACACCACTCTGCAGTGTGAAGGTTAGCTTTCCACCCCTATGCTGTGAAGCCAGGAGAGCCAGTTCTTGGGGAAGGGTTTTCCTGGGACTCACATCTACACTAGGATGGACTAGAGTAGATTACTACACTGGAAAGTTACTTAAACCATCTATTATACTCACTCAGAGCTAAGTAGTTCCTTAGCTAATGTTCTTCTTACCTGAAGACCAGAACAAGCCTCAGCTACTCTCCTATCAGCAGCAGGAAGGGAACTATGATGGAGAGAAGTCTGAACGGGAAAAGACAGTGTTTATGGATGATTGTAGCCAAGATACTGTGAAGATCTGTGTGAAGGGCTGATTCTACAGCCTGTGGTACTGAAGGGAGATCCTTTAATCAGCAGGCCCAAGCGGGAGGTCAGAGGCCACTTAAGGAATGCCCTTGGAGGAGATGTCGTGTCCCAGGACCCTGCTTTTCCTCTCTCTTTGTTTTCCTAGCAGCTCCTCTGACCTGCATGCTTGCTGGGACATTTTTCCTTATCACAGGCCCAAAGGCAACAGGGTCAACTGACTAAAACCTCACGAACTGTGAGCAAAATAAAAGTTGCATATTTTTCAATTATGATTACCCAGGCATTTTTAAAAACAAGAACATAAAGCTGACTGACACAAATGTCTTAATTTTGTAAATTTTATAAAAATAAAATATTTATTCAGAGCCTTTGTGAGGTCTTGCAGGTGGGCAGACATGAAGCCCGACTTTCATTAACCTTACTTACCGTTACTATCTACTGGTCAGTTTATACTCCATAGATGTCATATCAGAGCATCAAAGAGGGTGTTACAAAGTGGATGACAGCAAACAGGGTCTACTGGGACTGAAAACCAGTGGTCTGGGTTTGCAGGAAGGGACTCAGAAAGAGAAATAAAGCCCTGAACACAGTCTGCTCAGTGATATTCATCACAGCTTTGCCTTTTCCTCTTCCAAGACTATTAATGCCCACAGACAGTAGAAGTTCCAGAAAAAAATTTTAAGTAGGGATGTGGCCCCAGAAGAAACTTTGGGTCTGACATGTGATTTGGAACATTGTAACGCTTAGCTATTGGAAATGGAGGCATTGTAAGAATATCAGGATCTCTCCATGGCCAGTTCTTTAAGGCCATGTTTCTCACAAGTAGGGATTGCCGCTTTTAAAATGACAATATACATACACTTTCACTGATAACAAAATAAAAGCATTGGTATAAATATTACAGATTCCTTACATGATTAGTTAGTAAGTTACTATTCTGCATTTTCATTTTTTAACCATGATTTCCATCTGGTAACTCCAATTGTCTTGTTGTACCTGTGCAGGAGCCTTCAGGCTGTTCAAAAAGAGGCAAAACCCACCAGTAAGAGGCTCCAAAAATAAAACAGTACTCTTTATCATCACTAATACAAAGTCATAGAAAAACATATGTAGAAAATCCTATCTCCATATGACCAAGGGCCAATAATTAATCAGAAACAATGCATAATAGTAAAAATAAAATACAAGATTATTTTCTTAATTTCTAAATTGGATTCATACTGCTATTTACTATATATTTCAGTAATGTCATAATACAGATATTTAAAAGAAGAGAAGTACATTTAATTACCAAATCTGTCCCATTAAAGTTAGGATTTGAATATAACTTGTTGGTTAATTATTTGTTCTAATCTCATAAAAGAGGAAACTGAGCTGTGAGAGTCAATGACACCATTTTGTACACCACATTTTCCAAACAGGAAATCCCTGAATTTTAACCATCATGACTAAAGAAATGAGTTAAATATAGGCTCAGATTTGACCCTGATCTTTCTGCCATTCAACCCAACACAGCGTTTAGTTTCCACATAAGAATAATATTAATCATGCAAATACATTTTTATCCAGTATACATATTTATGTGGCAAACACATTGTTATCTGCTGATGATACATAAAGGAAATAGACAAGATCTTTTCCCCTCTGTGGTGAATCTTCTCTTACCTGACAAAAAACGAAGACAACCAAAGGGGAACCTTTCAATGAGAATGACGTGAATGGATGAGATAAGATGCACCACACCAAAAGCTGAGATGAGAACTTTTCCAATAGTGTGCAATTCAAAGTCCCCATAGCAGGAAAAACCACGGAGAGTCTAGGAATTAAGAGCACAGTTGGATGGAAGCCTGACGAGCAGAGGCAAGAGCACGAAATGAGATGGAACTGAGAATGGATAGAGTGTGAGTGCCTGAAGAACATGGTAGAGTCAAGTTTTCTTTGAAGGGTCATGAAAGGTTGTCAGGCTGCTGAAAGCAGGGGAAGTGTGTATGTCTATAGATATGAGTGTGCATGCATAAACATATAATGCCTTGATTAAAACTTCGGGAATGCTTTTAACTACGTATGGATATTAGATGTATATTTATATATGCCCACATTTATATGCATAGATATTGAAGTAGATATGCACATAGATATATCCGCAGTCAGATGTGTTATAGACTTTCAGTATCTTAGGAGATTGTTAAAATATGATTTAATTGATAATAAAATATGATAATAAGTTGTCCTAGAGAGATGGTAGTGAAGGGTTCATGGGTCCAAGGTGGGTATTAAGAGGATTTACTGACAGATTGGATGATAAAGAAAGCATAAAAGATAGTTCCTAATTTTCTACCCTAATAACTCTGTGAGTGGTGACATCACTTATTATTGAAGGCTAGGGAAAGACTACAGCTTAAGAAAGTATCAGTTTTAGGAAGGAAAATTAAGTGTTCCAATTTGAAGAATGCTGTGCTGTGATTTCTCTTTTTATACAATGCTACTGATAAATAGGTAGTTTAGGAAGTTTAAAAAATTAAATATTTGGACTAGAAATTTAAATTTAAATTGCTGGCATCTATCTGAAGTGACTGAATAAGACAAAGTCAGCTAAAAAATAAAGTAAAAGAGAGAATAAAGAACAAAGCAAACCCAGGATGGAGCCCTAAAGAATGCCAACATCTCAAGGGTGGAGGAAGGGACAGGTCCAGAAAAGATACTAGAGGGAACAGCTCATAAGATCAGAGCATTGTCACTAGAGCTGGGAGGAGAGCACACTTTAGAAAAATGGTTCATTTCTGAATCTTGCTGAAGGATGAAGGAAGATGAGGAGATAAACGACACAGTGTGTGGTAATGTAGGGGTCTCTGGGAGTTAGTGATGGAGATCTCTGTAGAGTGGAGTGCATGGAAGTCAAGCTGAAGTGGGTTAAAGAGAACAGGAAGGGAGGAAAAAGAAACAACTCTTGCAGACAACATCAGCGAAGCTTTTCAGTGGGCTGCAGGGGTTGGAGGATGCAGGATTAAAGTGAGTTCTCATTTGGAAGAGATTGAGACGGCATTTGTTAGCTTATGATCAAGGTCTGGTAAGCAGAAGTGGGGGTAGACACTTGAGTTAAGTCCCTCCACAAATAAAAAGGAGAATTGTTTTCACTGTTTGATTAAAATACAGTTGTTTCTGCCATAACACTCAGAATAAGATTATTTCAAATCTTTGCATCTTGCAAAAACACACTAAGAAGAATACTTCCTTAAGAAAAAGGTCTTAAATTGCATAAAACATATCACCAGAGCATTAACATTTGAATTTCAACCAAATAATTGAATGTGTAAGTTAAATGTTGAATAAATAAAACCAACAATACATATAGAAAGTGGTCATTCCCAGTGGTTGATAAGAGAGGGAGACAAGACGAAATACACAAAAATCCAGGGGGAAAATATGCTAAATTTTCCCAAGTCAGATTAATGCCAAAAACTTGACCGAGAAGTTGGAATGGGTAGGCATTGTTCAGGGATTCTGTACCCAGTGTATTCTGCTGTACAATGAAGGTCTGTATTCAGTGATTCTTCCTTTAGTAGTATAATGTGTTATCATGCTATGAAAAAAAAATGTGTGTGAGCTTCCCACATTGTATTATTATCCTTTGTCTTGCCAATAATATAAGAACTAACTTGAATTTCATAAACATGCATTGGGTCATAACAACACTGCAGCTTTTAAAAATACTTATTAAGCAGCTGCTATGTGTATAGCAATACATTGAGTACTATGTAGGACAAAGATACACAAAAAGGGTTTTTTTTCTTCTTAAATGTATTGCTTTGTAAAAGAAAAGTAAGGAAATGGTAATGGAAAAATGGAAATGTATTTCAGTAAAAATAAATATGTAACAGCCACAATTAATTCATAGCATTTACTGAATATTTACTGTATATCAGATGCTGTGCTTTTCCCACTTAAGATTCACAGGAATCTTATAAGTAAGTACCACTAGCACACACGGCTTTCATAAGACACAGAAGTCTAGATCACATGACTGACAGAGTCAATATTTGAAGTTTAAAGATCTCTATGGCCAGGATCTTAAAAAAAGGGAAATAATGATATTTGACATATTGTATTGTTTCAACATGGTTACTACAAAAGCTGGGATTATTAAACCATTCTCTCTATCTTCAGTAAGTTGGGATCGCATGTCTAAATTTTGCTTTGATTATGAAGCATTATATTATCAGAGCGTCCGATGCTTCTAGAATTTATGGGAAAGAGTGTAAGGAGAGATAGACACCCCCCCACGGGTGCATGGAGTTGGCCAATGCAGTCCCCATTTCTTATGGCATTTACTTAGTTCTCCCATAGACAAAACATATATAATAGAAAGTAACGAAAGTTTAAGCCTCAGAGATAATTACCCCAGGAGAGACGATGTGTGGTTGACAAGGACTATTATAATGAGTGGCAGTGGAGCAGCTTCCTACAGTGAGGGATGAATGAAAGGATGGAGTCTCAGATAGGTGGATCATTCTGAGAGATGTGAAGATGGACAAGACAAGATGCAGATGAAGAACCTAAAAAGAAACACCTACCAAACAGCATTTGAATAATGAGAAGATAAGGAAATATAATCAATAGTGTTAGACTAACAGTGACAATTAACACAAAGGAAGCCCCACTACTCCTTCACCTTAACTTACAAAGTGGGGTTAATATACAGCAAAAGCACTTACAACAAAGCAAGAAGCTGATGGCTGTTCACTATGGAAAGTTGCCTTATTCTCTATTCTCATTCCTCTCCTCCCAAACCCTTTATCCACAATGGTGTACTACCTGCAAGATATTCTATGGCAATGGTGGCACAAAGCTTGTGGGAGTAACCAACCAATAACTGATTTGTCCTAAGGCCCACTCAGTGAGATGAGACTCATACCTGAAACTGCCTGGGTGACCAAGAAACTAGTTAGCCCAGAGACCTAAGGTGAAACCAAATACTACTTGCCTTAAAAAAAAAAAAAGGAAATACAATATAGTGATAAAATGACTCTTAATGATATTCTGTTATACTCATAGATCAGTGCCTTGTTTAACCGTCATCAGAGAAGCTTCTCCTGCAGCAGATGGGAACAAATATGGAAACTCACAGCCAGACATCACACAGAGAGTGAGAGACCTTGGAATACTCAGCCCTAAAATGGGATGTCTCCATCAAATCCTTTCCCCTCAGAGCTCAAGGAACCCCATGGAAGAGTAGGCAGAAAGAGTATAAGAGCCAGAGGAGATGGAAGACAGCAAGAAAACAAGGCCTTCTAAATCAACATGAGCAAAGCTCATTTGAACTCACAGAAACTGAAGCAGCTCGCACAGGGCCTGTACAGGTCTGCACCAGGTGCTCTGTGTTTATGTTACGGCTTCCAGTTTAGTGTTTCTATGTGATTCCTCAGTGTGGGAAAGAATGGATCTCTGACTCTTGTACCTTCTTTTAGGCTCTTTTCCTTCTGTTGGTTTGTCTTGTCCAACTTTGTTATGATGGTTTTTTTAATCTTAACATTTTTTATATTAAAAAAAAATGAATGAATGAATGAATGAAAACCTACCCATTAGGGTAAAGGTTAACAACTGAATGAAACTGGGTGTATCAACCACTTCAGAGCAGGGCTCATGTTCAGGAGTAGTTGACCGACATATAATTGACACTACATGAGTTTGTTTTTTTTGTTTGTTTGGGTTTTTTTGTTTTGTCTTGTTTTTTGTTTTTTGTTTTGTGTATGTGTGTGTGAGTGTGTGTGTGTGTGTGTGTGTGTGTGTGTGTGTGTGTGCTTTTATTTGGTTACAGTTTGGTGGGTTTTTTTCTATCTGGGTGTTGTGTTACTTATTTATTTATCTATTTATTTTGGGGGGGGGTTTGCTGTGGCATTAGGTTTTCTTTTTTTTGAGAAAGAACTTGACGTTGAGTGGGTAAGGAGGAGGAGAGGATCCGAAAGGACTTGGGGGAAGGGAAATATCATCAAAATACATTTAAATTTAAAAATTGTTTTAAATAATAAAAATATAATAAAAAAGAAAAGGAAGCATGAGTTACAACCTCCCAACACATATCAAAACACTGAACTATCAACCTATACCATGTAGGGGGCAGGTAGAGGTACATAGGATACTGGAGTGTGAAAACAATTTGGGGTAAAACTTTTAAGTTTTTAAAATGCAATATCTATGTCTATTAACCAGAATGGACTGTTTTACTAATGGTGGGTGATTTAAAGGCTATAGAATTATTCTGCACCACAGTACTAGCTAATGTCTTAAGTAAATGATTTCATGTTTAAATCTCAGACATCAAGAATCTTTCCAAAATAACGATTCTGTGAAATGGAAAGGTTGGACTCCATGTGCTCAGTGGTCCTCGGTGGCTCTAACATTCCAAGTGCTTGCTAACAGTGAGGAGTACAGACGTTCAAGAGGACAGCAGCTAGTTATGGCCCTGTGATGGTCCCCAAGAGCAGGGACTCCTGTTGCCTGATGGATGAGTCCCTCATTCTCCTCTCTGACTTGCCAGGGTGACAGTTCAGGACATTTAGAAACCTTGCCTTCTGTGCCCCTGTCTCAAAGCTGGTGAAGGTGAAAAGAAAAAGCAGTGGGGGGGCGGGAGTGACTGATGTGAAAGCAGAAGCTGAAGAAAGAAAGGAGTTAAGAGCAGAAAAGTGAAAGTGAGCAGGATTGATGCAAGCAGGAAAGATTTAAAAGCAGGAGCAGTTATTTCCAGTTTCCTAGTCAATTTTTGTCAAAAGTCCTAAAGAAACAACAAAAACAACAAAACAGAGACATTAAAATAGAAAAAGAATTCAGAGACAACCAGTTTAGATGGCTTCATTTGGACTAAGTAGACAGGACAGACTGGTTTGTGTGAACTGTATATTTAAGAAATTAATCAGTAGCAGATAAAGAGTAACAACAATAAAAAGGACCCAGGAAATGACAAGGGTTGATGATTTGGGGAGAAAGACATCAAAGGAGTGAGAAAAACTAAATGAACAACACATGCCAGATAGGAATCAGCAAGGAACTAAATCAGAGTGTTAAGATGAAGAGCAAGTAGATGGTTCATTCAGCTATTTAGACCAATAAGTTCTCTTGACTATCAAACTCACAGTCACCAGTTTAAAAGATACCATTATCTCTGGAGAATAGACAAGCCAATGAACCTTTGAATGCTCAGTGACCCAGTAAAGTCCTCTTTAATAGCACCAAGACTTGGTAGTGTCACACAACCCAAACTAGAGAGAGCTTCAAGATGGAGAGGGATAAAGTGTGTGGAATGCATCAGTTTTCAAGTGGGAAAAGAACAAAGGATAGTCCAATAAATGGGAATTGGAAAGTCTTAGTGTGTCTTTGTGTAGTAGACAGCAATTAATACAGATTCAGAACTGGTTAAAATTCCAAGAACAAGTGTTGATGGAATTCTCAGCTGTGAGAGGTGACATCTTTATCATTTCCCCTCCCTGAAAGGCTTAGAGAACATCGTGAAAGAGGGAGCAGGAAGACTGTAAGAACCAAATGTCAGGGAGGAGAACTGGGGCAAAGCTGTCTCCTGGGCATAGCAGGGATGTTGTATTTATGAACTCACATTAGCTGTGATTGTCTGTGGAAGATCTGCATGAGAGCAATTCAGTCAATAATCTAGCAAAACTTTGGAAGGGTCACATGAGACCCCATCCCTAGCTAAGGAGCTACTATGGCTCCTAGGAGAGAGGCAGTTGGTTAACTTGAGGGACATGGTTCTGGCACGTTCCTATGGATAAACGCACACCTGTGTGCATGTAAGCAGCACTTAGTGGATCATAAAAAAATAACAAAATTAATGACATGAACTTTAGGGAGAGACGTAGAGAGGGAAGTCCAAGAGGAGCTGGAGGGTGCAGTGGGAAGTAAATATGATAGAAATATATTGTATACATCTATAAAATTCTCAAAGAATTGATTAAAAATGTTATATATTTTTAAAAAATCTCAATGTAGTCTCTATTGTCAAGGGTATGTATCACTATCACATAAATCCCAACTTAAAATGGTAAGCACACTAGAGTTGCCTCTGGCCCACGCCCAAGACTCTAACAAAGCTCAGAGTAACTCAGAATATTAGCATAATCATTTAAATTTATATGTATAATCTATTGACTATTGATATTCCTGCATTGATGGAGTGTACAGAGAGGGTCATGGTACCCTCACCTGCTATCTCAACCACCCCCTCCTGTACCTTCCAGCTAGTTGTGTATAATTCTGGCCTAATTAAACATTGCCTCGTGGTCTCTAGAGTATAGAGTATGCAAGGTTAACTGGAGAGGATTCTATCTGTGTAGCTATGGGAAGTCATCATCCATGCTGAGGTGACACTTTCAATGGTACAGCTACTTTGGAGTCATTCATGCTCCTGTAAGTAGCATCTACCCCACACTTTCTAAGTAAGCCAAAAACCCTCACAGGTTCCCCAAACTGGACTTTGGTAGGGTTATACCTTGGCCTATCAATGGTTCCTATAAGGATAAGGTAGGCATTTGTCTGTCTCCCCAGGGAAAGAGCTCTTCAAATGTCTATAAAAGAATCATCTCCATGTAACTTTCACACTGTGTGCATAGTGTATTAAAATGTACAACAGTGGTTATTTATTGTTCTCATGGTGTTTCAGTCTTACCTACCCACAGCATGTATAACAATATAAAAAGAATGGTATGTTTTCTTACCTGGTTCCTCATCACATATTCTTTTGAATTGAATGTCTACATGCATTTGATCAACTTCTCTTTACCTGGGACTTACTCTAGTGCAGAGAATGTTTAAATTTCCAATAAATACTTACTAGAGAGATAAATGAGCAATTAACACATTGATTATTCCATCAAGATGCTGCAGCCTAATAAATCATCCTCTCTTCCTTAAGGCAAATATTTCTAAAGTATGTATACACATTAAAGAGCACTAGAGAGTGCTGGACCACTCGTGAGCTCCAATTCTTCACCCATAGTTGAAGCTACCAATCTTGTCTGTGCATCTGTGCTTAGGAAAACCAGCCTCCAGGACATACTCTATAGTTAATTTCCATGGTAATTAGCATCATAGGCTGTTTTCCTTTATGACTGATGGCCTGTCAGTCTTTTCCAGAATATGTAAAATGACTTTATAATCCTCTTTCCACCATTCTAACCATGGGATATTTTACTATAAATTTAATTAACTGGAAATACAGCATAATAAAGTGAGTAAATGAAAAGGAAGATGGAGTTCCTTGTCATGCCAAGTCTCAATCTGTAGATGCTCACTATTTCAGTCACATGGCTAAAGAAGTCTCCTTAGTCCAGCCTTTTATGATTTATTTATGAACAAAATCCTCATTGTCCAAAAATCACAAGCAATTTGATTCTATATGGCTTATTTGTGGTGGTATACTTGGATGCAAATGTTATTTTGAAATGATGCTTAGAATTTATGGCCCAGATGAAAGGACAGAATGGATTCATTAATTCTTCATTTCTTTTTCTCTTCTGAGTACGAGCCTTACTTAGAGCTCTCTCTCTCTCTCTCTCTCTCTCTCTCTCTCTCTCTCTCTCTCTCTTTAGCAAATCATTTACATTTGCTGAAGTTTGCAGATACAACCCCATCTCGTGGTACAATCCCGCCATCTCATATCCATGTTAATCATATTGTATAAGTTGGTTGGGTCATGACTATTTGTAGGCATGTATCATAAACAAATCAAAGGTGAATGGTTTTTACTTCCTTCACTGGATGTAAAGGAACATAACACTTGAACAATTAAGCATGAAGGCTCATTTGGGTGTTTATTCTCATTCCTACCTTACATCTCACCTGACTGATACAAGAAATTTCTATATAAAATACAAATTTCATTGAATAGAGATAAATGAATGACATGATTTAAAAAGTGGTGTTTTATTCTTCATCATAAAAAATGTTTAGTCAAAGTTAGTTATCAAAAGATTAAATCATTAGATTATTGATACCAGTTTAAATGGAAGATCAGGTTGTTGCTCTTTGAAATGCTGATCATTTAACCTTTTGAGGCAATTTAAATATAACTTTTCAAAATTAACAACAATGGTTTGTATTTATGGTTTATAATGTGATCTTAAGGTGGGGGTTGTATTTTGTTGTTGTTGTTGTTGTTGTTGTTGTTAAGGAGAGAAAGAACATGAAGTCAGGTGAGTAGGAAGTGAGGGAGGATCTGGGAGGAGTTGGGGAAGGGGAAAGGATATTACCAAAATATATAGTATGAAATCTCAAAAAAAGTAAATAAAAGTATAAAAAGTTAAAAAGTAAAAATTAGCAGCAAAGTGGAGCTGACCCTGTTGACACAGATGAGCCAGTCCTGAAAACATGAGTGTGGGAGACCTGGCCCGATTCCTCATCTCTCATATAGCAGCATGAGCTGGGGAGAGATGCCCCCCACATCAATACCTGAGGCAGGAGGGAGAACTGACCCTGCCCCTTGCTCCTCACCACAAGGGGTGAACTAGCTAGGGCAGTGCTGCAGAGCTCACCCTCGTGGTAAAGACAGGGGAGAGCTGGTGGACTGACCAACCGTTCAACTACCCAGGCTCAGAATCAGGTTTAGGTATTGGCCCACCCAGCATCCACCCCATCTGTGATCTGCTGGAGCAGGAGGAGGTGGGTTTGTCCCTTGGACCCAGGGTTGCAGGATCCCCATGACACAGGGCAGCAAGGGGATGTCCAGGAAGAGTCCCAGTGAGGGCCCAGCGTAGATAGTGTAGCAGAGACCAGGGGCCTGGGACCAGACCAATGATTCTTTGCATGAATACCTACATGTAAAGATGTATGGATAAAGAGGTTTACTGTGTGACTCACTGTGTCACACTACAGCTTTCTGTTGCTAGAGTTTTCCCCAGTCCTGCTTGGCCCACCATCAGGACAAATCTCTCTCACCCGCCGGGCCTGCAGCTGTTCAAACCCAACCAAGTAAACACACAGAGACTTATATTTCTTATGAACTGTATGGCCATGGCAGGCTTCTTGCTAACTGTTCTTATATCTTAAATCAACCCATTTCTATTAATCTATAAGTTGCCATGTGGCTTGTGGCTTACTGATATCTTAACATCTTCTCATGGCGGTTGCTGGCAGCATCTCTCTGGACTCAGCCTTCCACTTCCCAGAATTCTCCTCTCTGCTTGTCCCACCTATACTTCCTGCCTGGCTACTGGCCAATCAGCATTTTATTTACACAGAGCGATATCCACAGCACTTCCCATTTTCTTTTTTTTTTTCAAAAAGGAAGGTTTTAACTTTCACATTGTAAAATTACATATAAAAAACAGTTATCTAGCAAGAATTACAGTTACAATATCTAGTCTATTTGTATTTGGCAAAATTAAAGAAGATAACCTATCTATCTTATATTTGTGAGTCTAAGGTTTCATATCTAACTTATCTCTTATCATAACTAAGAAAACTATAACTATCTAGTCTTCAACTACATCAAAGACCGCAGAAGGATATAATATTACCTGAGAAACGGGAGAAGGACGCAAGCCACTTTTGGGAGTCTTGTGACAATAGAGACAGCTGGCAGCCTGGACAGTCATCCAAAGTTCCTTTGTAAATAAAGTTGGGGCATCTGTCTTCAGCCCACAGGCCTAGAGTCTCTCAGTCACTTCTCTCTGTGTCCTGTAGAATGTCTGGCAGTTTCCTCTGCAAAGCAGGAACCTGAAGGACCATTTTGTCAAACAAAGTTCAGTGGTCACATTCCTATGGGTTCTGCATGTCCAGTCGATCAAACAGTCCAGGCAAGATCAGTTTTTTGCCCAAATGGCTATTTTTGCCAAAGTGAAGATAAACTCCATATGGAGTGTCTTCGATGTCTATCCTCCTCTCTGAAGTAAATTAGTATTGCCAGGAGCAGACATGTCTCATTGTCCAGAAAGTCTAAATTTTAAAAACACTTTAAATGCCATATTCTGTAGGTCTTTGAAGTGTTTGAAGATTACCTACCTAATTGAATTATGTCTATGTATACCTAGAAAACTTAACATGACTATAAGTTTGACTATCATAGAAGACTAATTATTAATCTGTATTTCTTAATTATCCATTACAATCTAAATAAGTTACATAAACATAATACCTCAAACAAGAATAGAAATATATATACAGTATAACAAAATTAAGTTTAAACTTGTATCAATAAACTAAAATCCATAGCAATGTAAAACATTTTAAACAAGTTGCTCTTTAAAAGTAGATTTAATAATCTACCCTTTTATCCTATCATATCTATATCAGTTTTCATGATGAGATTTTTCCCTTTCTTCCTTTTTTTTTCTTCCTTTTTCCTCTTAAATTTTATTTTGTTTTATTTTGGGGTGGGACACGGGAGATGGGTGACACCAGGATGCATGATGTGAAAAACCCAAAAAAAAAATAAAAAGAAAGTTAAAAAAGAAAAAAACAAACAGAAGAGAAAAAAAGCTTTGCTTAGAATTGAACAAACAAGCACTATGTGCTTGTGCCTCTTTTTTAAAAATTTAATTAAAATATGATTATGTTAATGTCCCCCCACTTCCATACACTCCCAGCTTCCTCTTGAATTCATGACCTTTTATTCTTTAACTATTATTTTTACATGCTGTATGTGCCCCTTAATAAAGGCTCCTAGATACAATATAGGCTGACTAGTTAAAGTTGAGGGACTGGCAAACAATGTGGAATTTTTTATTATAATTACATCTGGCACTCTGGCATCAGCAGGCATGTGTGCACACATAATTAGTTAATAAAATACAGTAAAATAATTAAAGAAGCCCTTATGCTGATAAAATATGGACAGTAAAAATTTCTCTCATAGGTTTCATGTGGGAATGAGTCTTTTGTGGAGAACTGGGTCTGAGCCCATTTATATTATATTCTGTAAATTATTTGTCTATATTTTGTCTGTGTCCTGACACTTTGAATAATTCTGAACTTAAAAATAATTGATTGAACAAGGATGATCCCAGCTAAGACGTCAAGCAACAGTGAAGAGAGTGCATGAACTGACCTTTCCCTATAATCAGATTAGTGACTACCCTAATTGTCATCATACAACCTACATCCAGTAACTGATGGAAGCAGATACAGTGATCCACAGCCAAGCACTGGGCTGAGCTCCTGGAGTTCAGTTGAAGAAAGGGAGCAAGGTGGGGGCGGGTGTCAAGATCATGATGGGGGAAACCAGAGACCCAAGCTAGTGAGAGCTGACCCAAGCTAGTGAGAGCTCACAGACTCTGGACTGACAGCTGGGGAACCTGCATGGGACCGAAATAGGACCTCTGAAAGTGGGTGACAGTTGTGTGGTTTGATCTGTTTGTGGGGCCCCCAACAGTGGGACCAGGACTTACCCTGGGTGCATGAAATGGCATTTTGGAGCCCATTCCCTATGGTGGATACCTTGCTCAGCCTTGATGCAATGGGGAGGGGCTAGGCCCTGACTCAACTTGGTATGCCAGACTTTGTTGACTACCCAAGGGAGGCCTTACCCTCTCTGAGGAGTGGATGGGGGATGGGGGGATGGAGGGGAATGGGAGAAGGGAAGGGAGGAGGAACTGGGGTTGGTATGTAAAATGAAAAAAAAAATTCAAATAAAATTTAAAGTCGTAATTATTTTTTTTTAAAGTAATGGATTAGTTTGATAAGATAAAATCTGAGGACAGCATAGTTTTCAGGCTGTGACAGGGATATGGTTGGCTGCTTTTCTCCAGATGTATAGTGAAAAACCAAGAGCAAAAATCAGACCTAAAAACAAACAAACACTATGAAAATCTAAACATCTGGCCAGAATATGGGCAAATGTATGGTTGGAATCAAGGAAAGGGTGGCTACTAGAAGAAGAAGTATTTTTTAATAAGCAAGTATTTTGTGTCAGACTAATAGGAAAAATGACATGAGCAAAGCTCAGGAACTCGCCTTACCCACCCACTTACAGCGTTAAGGGTACAGAAGTTTTAGCTCATTTGAAGGTTTTTGTTGTTTTGCTTTGAGAAGATAGTTCAAAAGTGTCCCCTTGAGAAGTGTTTCTTGAGTCGAACCATCCAGGCACTCAGCAATCCCTGCAGCCATGGTCCAAGAGTGCATAGCTACCGCATGCATGAGCTTGGCACCAAGCATTGATGCTTGTTTTGCATTCATGCAGAATGCAAGAGCTACAGCTTCCACCCAGATTTCAAAGGAACGCTGGAAAATCAGTCTGTGACAGATTCGGGATCTCGGCAATGCAGCCCGTAGGAAAGTTTTGCAAGGCTAGACAGAGAGATGGCTCGCTAGGCAAGAGCACTGGTTGCTCTTGCAGAGGACCTGGGTTCCAGTCCCAGCACCTACATGGCAGCTCACAACCATCTGGAACTCCAGTTCCAAGAGATGCAATGCCATCTTCCGTATTCTTCAGGCACTGCATGAACATAATGCACAAACATACTTACAGGTAAAACACTGATACACATTATACATACATACATACATAAATATATATATATATGTGTATATATATATATATATATATATATATATATATATATATATAGAGAGAGAGAGAGAGAGAGAGAGAGAAAGTAATGCTGCAGTCTTATCATGGTAAATTAGTCCAATACAGCTGTTTCACAAAGCTCTCACCTCTAAATACCACCAACATAAATTTAGGGATTAAAACTTTAACATATGAACTTTGAAGGACATATTCAAATGGTAGCAGTAACAAATGATCATCATCCTACTTTTCATCATCCTACTTTTCTTCTGTACAAATGAATAAATGCTTTTAATAGATACAGCCATATGAATATATATGGAATATGTTTTAAAACTACTAATGATATGCTTTCTCTGTCTTGCTCTCTCTGTGTCTGTCTCTGCCTTTCTCTCTGTCTCTCTCCCTGTCTCTCTGTCTGTCTGTCTCTCTCTCTCTCTTTCTCTCTCTCTACTTCGCTCTTACTCTCTCTGTTTTTATTAAGACAGAATCTCATGTAGCCAGGCTGGCCTTGAACTCCCTAAGCAGAAAAGAATGACCTTGAACTCTTATTTACCCAGCTTCTTCTTGTGTGTGTCACCTTGCCCAGCTCAGAAAATGTTGATTTCTAAGTTAGGGGTTACCAATGGTTCATGTGATGTTCTTTTTCCTTTTATGCTTCTCTGTGAAGAATGTGCACTGTTTTAGTCACTGACGAGGAGATTGTGTGCTGCTTGAAGTATCCTTAGTCTGTATTCAGGATTGCTGAAGCATTTCCCTGCAATGGGAAGAGCTTAAGTGATTCCTCACAGGCTACCCATGGAAGCAGAGATCATCTTGGTAGGGAGGACCACCAATCCAGTCATTTCATTTTATTTCCAATAAGTACAGGGAATAAGCCAAAGGGAAGAGGTCTGACGGTGGCCTTTTCCAAGTGTGGGTGACCTTTTTGTAAATGGATGTAAAGATGAGGCATGTCTCAATGAGACTTAAGGAAATCAACTGCAGGCTGAAGCTGGGCTAGACAAGCCTTGGCTTCCAGTAATCCACTGCTACAAGTGATCTTATTTATTTGAATAAGATTTAAGAAGTAAGCTGCTTTCTAGTACAGGGAAATTAAAATTTGGCATCTTCCCTTTGCAAGTTTATCAGTAATAGTTGGTTTACTTCTCAAAACTCAACGCAGAGTCAGTTTCTGAAACCTGAAAAATTCTCAAATCAGTAAACAAATGAAAGCATCTCCTCCAGCAGCCACCCAATGTCCTAATGAAGCCCACGAGACTAGCAGTCAGGTTCCATCTTTCTTGTCTCTCAGGACCGCTAAGTGATTCTCCAAAGGAAGGATCCCAGGAGATCAAGGCAAAGAGATTCACTACTTTTTAGAGAAAATAAACATTCACAGCTCCTGAAATTTGCAAATTAAGAGACTGTGCTTCTCTGTTTTTCCTCAGATACTTCAGTGATAAAGAAGCCAACTTCCCTAACTTCAGGGGAACAACAATAACTTAATTTTTTTCTTTTGATATCAGAGAGCTGACTTTTCTTCATTTTACCAGTCTTAGCTTCCGCTGTAAATGCCTCCTGGATATGGATTTTGTCCACTCGTGTCTGTTTTTAGACTCACCCTTTTCAGTACTTTGTAAAGATTACTTCCAGAATGTGCCTCCTTCTCGTTCCCATTGCCAAGGTTAGAAGCAGTGAGTAAATGAGACTGGAATACCAAGTGTATTTTTCAAAATTTTGCTATTTTTCCTCTACAGTTTTCATCATTTGGTTGCTTATATAGACTGTTATGTCCATTAATGCTACTGCTTGTAAAACCCCTTTGCTGTGGTAGTAGATTGAAAGACACGGAATCTAGCTGCGCCCTGAAAATGATCATCAGTATGTGAAATACTCTCATGTTAGAGGACATTAAAAAGTAGAATGATGTGGAAGGTGGTAATTGGCAAGGAAATAGATATTGAGACAGTAGAAAGTAATGTTTTCCAACTACTAAAGATAAAAAAAAATGGAATTGATGCTAGTAATGGACTAGTATAGACTCTAGAAATAAAAGGAGTGAGATGGGCAGTGCTGTTACAGGAAACACTTGGGACAGGGAAGTCCAATGGAAGAAGGTAGGCAAAAAGGTATGTACTGTCTAATTCCAATGTGTAAAACTGAAATGGCATGGAACTATCTAAGGTTATAAAAAAATAAAAATAAAATCCTAGACAGAAAAAAAAAAAAAACCAAGAGGGGAGAAAAGGGAAGAGAGAATGATCATGATTACCGGTAGATCAGAGTATGTGGAGGAGAAAGCTAACATTTATGTTTGCGCATCTCCACCACTCTGAACACTTGTAATTTAAAAGTGCAGTTTTATTTTTCTAAATACACATAGCACTTTCTTTTAAAAAAAATAGGGCTACTAACTTAGATAATACATTTCTCATCATTGCAGGCACTGAAGCAAAATTTGTGGGACTATTTATGAGGAATGCTGTGCTTTGAAAATCACCTCCTAACTCTAGGGTCCAATGATTCAGTCATGTTTGATAAACTCAAAACTTCCGAGTACATGAGGGTTTTTTTTTTTCCAGCTTCCAATAGGGAAGTCTTGGCGAATGAAATGAGTAGGATTAGCTGCTTGCTCAGAATTGGTTTTCAGGTCTAGGAAGGAAGTTATTACTGTAGAAAAATTTCTTTAAAAAATTTTAGGAGCTGAGATGAAATTTTTCTTTCCCCCAAACAATCAGAACAGAAGTTGAAATGCAATGTTGCTTCTTTGATGCTTGGGATTCCACAGAAGGAGGCTGGGATGTTGTGTTGGCTGTCCTGGTCCAGCTGTCCCTGTGTTCACTTATCTGTTCTTCTGTCCTGAGGAGCCATCATTGATTTCCTGATGAAAAAAATTAAGGAAATGCAGGAATGCATAGGCTCCACTCAGTCTCTGTAGAACCTAGCACACTTTGATTCCCCAGTTACATAAACATTTCTTTTTCCTTGTCTAAAAATGTATCATGAATCCCCATTATACAGGAATAGTTAGGGGCTAGCCCATTCTTCCCCTTCATCGCTCAGGAAAGCAAGTATATGTTTGGCCTTATTCATATCTCAATATTTTCAAACTGTTTTGCACTGTTCTTCAAAATCTTTGGTTAGGAAAATCCAAACTCATCTCCGTTCAGCTCCTTGCATCCCGCCCTAGTAAGAGCAGCAAAGATATTTAGTCAACTGTGAATATTTTCATTAACCCTATTTTTTAAATATGGCCTTAAAAATCTCTTTTTCTTTTTGGTGTTCCTTTAGATTTTGCACCTCTGATAAACATCTCCTGCTCAGTCTACTCCATCAGAAAGTTTTCATTTTACTAATTCCAGATTTCAAAAACTGAAGCTAATTCCCTCTAGCTTCCTGCTCTAAGACTCTAACTCACTCAGGCATTGTGCCTTCAGCCTTTGCTTCTCCGAGGTAAATTCACCCACTGTTTTCATCTTTCTTCCTTGGTCCTCTCTGCCATCCAATGATATATTTTCACTGGGGAGAGATATTTAGCAATTTTGGTTTGGGAGGTATAAAGAATTAAATGTAAAAGCCTGGATTATATAGAGAATATTAAAAAGATAATTTTGATTCTCTAAACATTAATAAAAAAGGTATTTTAGTGGAGTTTCTTCATTTAAATGCTGTTTATGTTATTAAATATTTCCCTCCTTTTCCATTCTTCTTAAAAATATTTTAATTTTAATTTTTTAATTAAAGTATAATTACATCATTTCCCCCCTTTCCCTTTCCTCCTACAACCCCCTTCATGTCTCCCCACTTACTCTTTTTCAAGTGCATGGCTTCTTTTTTCTTTATTTGTATTGTTATATACACATGCATAGATGTATAAATACAACCTGCTGAGTCTGTTTAGCATTGCTTATATGTATACTATTTCATTCCTTATTTTGATTCTTTTTTGTTTTATAAATTGCAGTCTGTGGTCTTCCTATTGGTCAAATTTTCCATGTCAGCTTTCCTTAGCTATGAACTGACCATGTTGTTCCCATCAGATGCATATGCCATAATTAATTTAATTATCAATTAATTATTAATTTACATTTTTTCTGTCCTTCACTATTATAGATAAGATCATTACAAGTTCTTTGTACATGCATCCTGATACACATATCTGACAGTTTCCTTAGAATACATAATTAAAAGTAGAAATATTAATCCAAAGAGTTCGTATAGATTATCATTAATCTACTAATATTTCCTCAACATTTTGGGTTCTAAAATTTTCCTAGTTTTCCAAATTATTTTTCTGGATTTTCCATTTCTTCACAATGTAATTTCATTCATAGATTAAGAGGAAAATACATTATTTTTTCCAATAAAAACAAGGAGTCATCTTATTTCTCATCTATCTGTGGTCATGATACTTATTAGGTAGTTGTGATATAGGACAAATTACCCTAGTTTTGGTAGTAAAAGATCAAATTAATTTGAACAAATTATATAGACTTAGGTGTCATATTTTTCTTGCTACAAGATGGGAGGTAAAAATAAATATATAGGGCATTATGATGTTGAATAACTTATGGAACAAACTTAAAGTGATACAAAGTACAGCTTATTGCTAATGTTATTCAATTATTTTTGAACATGAGAGACTTTTGATTCCAAATTACTCCTCAGTGAGAGAACAGAAGTTAAAATATTGGTTTTCCCCACAGCTATGTAATGTATAATTATAAAGAATAGAAAAGATAGTTTACTCCAATGAGGCCAGCTATCTGTGAAATTTACATGTAACCACAAGCTGGAAAAGGCATGGAGATGAACACAATCCAGGAAAATGAGTTGCTGAGCAACAAGGAGCTTGATTGACAGGTTATATCTAGTACTGAGAAGACTTTCTGAGGAAAAGGAGGCATCCTTCAATATTGAATAAGGAAAGGAATATTTTTTGTTTTTAAAATGTGATGGAGGACAGTGAGGTTTGCAAATGCCGAATGAACTGTGAAAGTAGGTTCATGGAGTAAACAAATGTGTGAGAGAAGGTAAGCATTTGTGAAATGCTGAGGCAGCCAGCGCTCTTTTGTTCAGTGACACAGAAGGGCAGACCTTTCAGAAGACAATAAAATTTCTATTTTAAACAAATTTTAGTCAACAAGTTCTGAAGCTATGTTCTAAGGGGAAATGACTTTCTAATTTAACTACGTCTTGTCTGTTCCTCTTGCCCATTTCTCTCTAATACCTACCATCTACCTCACCAGACAATCTGTTTCACACTTCACACATAAACTTTTACACGTTAAATCATTTCCTGATTGTGTCTATCTTTGACTACTGGATGGACAGCTGTCGCTGCTAACTCTATATCTACCCAGATGAAGAACCATTATCAGTTCTTCCTGAGCGTCACCTGTTCAAGGCATTGGGCACTAACGTATTCTGACTGATTGACTCAAACCTGTCATTTCTGTCTGGAAGATGATGAGAAGAAACCACACAGTGGTGAATGAATTTGTTTTTCAAGGTTTCTCCAGCTTTCAAGAATATAAGTTTACTCTCTTTATGATATTTCTGACCTTGTACCTGCTAACTCTGACAGGCAATGTCATTATTGTGATAATTATCAGTATTGATCGTCACCTTCATACTCCCATGTACTTCTTTCTTAGCATGCTTTCCACTTCAGAGACAGTATACACATTGGTCATTGTACCAAGGATGCTCTCCAGCCTTGTAGGTTCAAGCCAATCCATTTCTTTGGCTGGCTGTGCTACTCAGATGTTCTTTTTTATCACTTTGGCCATTAACAACTGTTTTCTGCTCACAGCGATGGGATATGACTGCTATGTAGCCATCTGCAACCCTTTGAGGTACACAGTCATCATGAACAAGAGGGTATGTGCCCAGCTAGTATGGGGGTCCTGCAGCATTGGGCTGCTTGTGGCCATAATTCAAACAGCATCTGTGTTCAGGGCCCCTTTTTGTGATAGAGAGGTAGCTCACTATTTCTGTGACATCCGGCCTGTTATGAAACTGTCCTGTGCTGATACCACTCTACATGACATAATT
Source organism: Peromyscus attwateri (assembly GCA_902168425.1). Classification (NCBI taxonomy): domain Eukaryota; kingdom Metazoa; phylum Chordata; class Mammalia; order Rodentia; family Cricetidae; genus Peromyscus; species Peromyscus attwateri. The sequence continues at coordinate 2,834 of CABHPP010140093.1, read as the reverse complement.
AACTTTATCATCAGCTCACTAGTTATTGTGGTGCCCATGGGCTTGGTTTTCATCTCCTACATTCTTATCATCTCCACCATCCTCAAGATTGCCTCTGCTGAGGGACGGAAGAAGGCCTTTGCAACCTGTGCCTCCCACCTCACTGTGGTCATCATTCACTATGGCTGTGCCTCTATTGCCTACCTCAAGCCCAAATCAGAGAACACCAGGGATCAGGACCAGCTGATCTCAGTAACTTATACTGTGTTTACTCCTCTCCTTAACCCTGTGGTATATACCTTGAGAAATAAAGAAGTCAAGGACGCCATTTACCGTGCTCTTGGGAAAAAAACCCTTGCCTAGGATATCTGGCTGTTTGGCATACAGTGAATTCCCTTGATCTGTCTGTATTTTCAATTAATCATGGTCCATTCAGGTCTGAAAATATAAATAGAATATTCCTAATATGAATACTTCTTCATTTATCTACCATTATAAATAACAAGATGAAATCTAGTACAGCTCTGACCCATTCTACTTGGAACGAGAATCATTCCTTCATCCAGTTCCATATGCTGTCTACTGATACTGTATATTAGCAATATCTCCAGAACAAAACATAGACAACAGTCACATAACTTTTTATTACAATGTATTGTTATAATTGTTCTGTTGTGTCATTAGTTTTTTTTATCTCTTCATGTGTGTATGTATGTATGTACTATTCATGTGTGTGTATGCATGTTTGAATGTATGTGGGTATATGTGGGGTGTGGTCATATACACACATGTAGAGTTCTAATATTGATATTGGGAATCTTCCTTGATCGCTCCTCTACCTTATTCTCCAAGGTGGGGTTTCTCAATCAAGCTCAGAGTTTATAGATATGGTTAGTCTCTTTAGCCAGCTTTGCTGGGGATTCCCTGTGTCCACCACCTGGAGATGGACTATCCTCTCTCTCGGCATTGGAACTCCAGCCCTCACACTTGCATGGAAGTGCTTTATCCACTGAGTCATTTCCATATCATTAACTGTCGTGCTAATCTCTCAGTGTGCTTAATTCATAAATTAAACTTTATCATAAACATGTGTAAGTAAAAGAAACAGTGTACATAAGGTTGAGTGCTTATATAACTCAGCTTTAGGCATCCATGGGGGGTTTTGAAACATATCCCTCATAGATAAGGGAGAGATACTGTATAGTCGGTCACAGTCTAGGTTTTTTTTCCCTTTTTCTATTGAGAAATATTTTTTTCATAATATATATTCTGATCACACTTTTCCCCTCTCACAACTCCTCCCAGATCATCCTCACTTCCTCACTTACCCAATGCCTCTCTCTCCCTCTCCCAACAAACACACAAAAATAAAGCAAACAAACAAAAGTCAAGAAACATGCACACACATGCACACACACAGCCCCCACAAAAACACAAGAACAGAAACCAAAATATACAAGTAAAAGGTCTGAGTATTTTTGAAAGCTCAACAACAAATTTTTTTTCCCTATCATTTCTCCTATACTCAGGAAATTGAAAATTTTCACAGTGAAGTTACATTAAAGAACAACTCAGATGGACTAAAGGTTGATTCTTGTTCTTATTTTATATTTATTTTCTTTTAATTAAAACTTAAATTCTTTTCATGGTGTGAACCCTGTGTTCTGCACATGCAAGGCAAATGCTCTACCACTCAGCTACACTACCACCTTCTTGCTTTTATCATTATTCTGCTGTAGCTTTTATTGTCTCCAAAGTTGCCACCAGAGTAAGGAAGAGATGCAGCTCACAAATGGGGAAATGGGTAGGAATCATAATCAAGGGTGGAGTTCATTGTTACCAGTTCAGTGGTAGCAGAAAAGTGAGTTATATGATGCCTACATGAACTCTGTGTTGAAAAATCACCATAAACATCAGGCAGATACTGAGTTCTAAAGCTCCAAAGAGGCTGATGTTCAGATGTGCTAGAAACAGTCAGAGCTCCCTCTTCTACTTAGATCACTTTCTTCTTGGGGCAGTGATGGAAGTTAGAGACTCTGACTGTCCCACAGAAATACTACCATATATAAACATCCTCACCTGCCTTGGAGATCTCTCCAATTTTTTGAAATTCACATTAAAACCAGTCCTTCAGTGGGTCTGGATTACCAGTATGTTCAATGTTTTTAAACAACTTAGCCACATTCAATTCATTCAGGACTTCATCACAAGTTCTACGGAGTAACACAGGGATGTCTGAAGAAAGATGTTTTTGAAACTAAATACATTAATTCTACACTTTAACTAATTCCTGACGTTGCTAAAAATGGAAATTAGCCCATGATTTCCATTCTTGTCTGTGTAAAATATGACCTGATCCTCATGTTTTGTCTCTGCCCTCTTCGTTGCTATACTGACAGTCTTATTCTGTGTGAATTGTTTGGTATTTACTTCAAACCATCCGCTTTCAACCTTTGGGTCATGACCTCTTTGAGGTCGAATGATCCTTTCACCGGGGTTGTATATCAGATAGCCTGCATATAAAATTTTTACACGACAGTTCATAACAGTAGCAAATTAGAGTTATGAAGAAGCAACGGAAATAAATTTATGGTTGTGGGTCCCCACAACATGAGGGACTGTATTAGAGGGTCATAGCATCAGAAAGTTTGAGAACTTTAATTTTGAACACTTTCCTATACAGTGTTCAAATTTCCTATAATTTGGGGTTTCCCTCACCCCTCTGCCATTGCTCACTAAAGGGGAAGTTTACTTTCATGTGTGAGAAAGGTTTAAGAGTTAGAATTATTTAGCCTAGTGAAGAGACTGAATGTGCTAAATATTTTGTGGTCTATACAAAACTAAAGAAAAAATCT
>CABHPP010140092.1:61043-82597 GCA_902168425.1 Peromyscus attwateri | reverse complement strand
AAAAAAAAAAAAAAAAAGGCATATGTGTGTGAGCGTGCACACGCCACAGCACACATGATCAGAGGGACCCCGGGGCAGCCACTCCCCTCCTTTCACCGCGTAGGTCTTAGGGTTGAACTTGGTTGTCAAGCTTCATGGCAAACACCTGAGCCATCTCACTCAGCTGTCTCCCCATGAAGGGAAAACTTGTAGGCAACTTAAGAGGGCACCCCAAGAGATGAGCAGAGGCTCTCACAGTGTAGAAATGCATGTACCTCTGCTCTGCTCCCCACTGCCTCTCCTCCCCAGAACTTTCTCTTTCCTCTCCCCGTCCCTTCCCTGCCTCCCCTTCCACCCTGTATTACTTTTCTTGTTGCAGCTCTGACTACATCCCTGACAAAGCAATATAGGTGAGGCTTCATTTTGGCTCACAATTTAAGGAGGGACGTAGGCCTTCATGGCAGGGAGGCAGGGTGGCAGGAAGGCAGGGTGGCAGGATTGTGCACTCAGCAAGCAGAGGAGACAGGAAGTGGGCTAGGCTATAACAGCGCAAGGCCAGCCCCAGTGACTAACTTCCTCCAGTACAGCTCTACCTCTTAAAGGTACAGCAACCAACAAACAGTGCTACTGGCTAGGAATGGCACTTGTGGGAGACATTCACATTCGAACTACAATGTGCTCCTTCCCTCTCCCAGGCTCCCTCTCATGATTAGGTTTACAGTGATGAGGGATGAAGCTGTAGATCTGCTGAGGAGATGGGGATGTCTGGCTTGCTGCTGTAATCTCCACACCTGCACATTTTTTTTTTTAAAGGAAGACTCTTTGCTTCAGCAATGTGGACCATGAAGAGGCTGTGAAAACAACTCCATCAAAGCTGAAGTTAGATAAATTCAGCTGGAATGATTTAAAGCCTCCTTTCCTCGTGAAAATAAAGGCAGTTAAAAATCGGTGCCTTTAAAAACAAATCTAAAATTCATTTGGCACCACAAACTGGTGAGAACAGGAAAGCAAATTCCAAATGAGAATTATGATATACAGACAGTCTGACCAGACATTAAAAAAATATGGCGCTAAAATCGCTTTTTCATTGTGTTGGCCAAAAACCGCTTAAGTGGAGCGGGATAAATCAAAGGAGGGACTTAGGTCTGAGACTTCATTATATGAGGAAGCAGGTGTCGTGAGTTCTTTATGGAGCTCAGAGCAACTGGCTTTCAATTTGAAAAGAGAGCCAGTGACCCTCCTCGCACTGTAGTTCACACAACTAGGAGTTGAGACATAGCACATATATAACATATATGCAGAGGATCCAGGCGTAGATAGAATGTATGACACTGCCACCATTTTGGAGTTATTTCCTATTTTCCTTTAATACTTTTAGGCTAACAAGAGAAAAGTTTAATTTCTAATTATATGTCATGTAATTCACAGGATAGCAAATATCCCTTCTGTATTTTCTCTATCACTATTTAAAAAGTATATATAAAAATGTAATTGTGTAACATTTCTCAGTCTGTAATCTCAGCACTCAGAAGGCTGAGGCAGGAGGATCATGAGTTCAAGGATAACCTGGGCTGTGTAGAGAGACCTTGTCTCAAAAAAAATCTGGAATCTGGATATGTGACAGACACACATTAATGAATCCCAAGGGTCTTATTTATCCCAAATAGTAGAGACCCGTCCACCTTATAATGGCCTCCATGTTTAGTTTCCAAGATGAACTGCTGTAAGGTAAGTGTCTGAGATGTATGTGTCTGAAGATCACTCTGTTCATTGATCACTGGCTAAAAGAAGTCAAGTTTTTACATCTTTAAATTGCACGCAAACCACCATAAATATTTTCTTTTATTGAAAATTAGATTTTTTTTCGTACAATATATTCTGATTATGGTTTCCCCTCTCTCTACTCCTCCCAATTCCTCTCCACCTCCCCTCTCTTCCAAATCCACTCCCTTTCTGCCTCTCCTTAGAAAACAAACAGGCTTCTTAGGGATAATGTTGAGATATCATATAATAAGATAAAATCAAAACAAATCAGAGTAGGATAAAACACATGGAAGGAAAAGAGCCCAAGAGAAGGCACAGGAAGGAGATGCAGATGCCGAGGCCCACTTGTTCTCACACTCAGGCATCCCATAAAAACATGAAACAGGAAGCCATAATATATATACATATATATCATACATTATGTGTACATATATCATACATTATGTGTACATATATTATACATTATGTGTACATATATTATACATTATATACACACATTATACATTATATACATATATTACACATTATATACATATATATTATACATTATATATACATATATATTATACATTATGTGTACATATATTATACATTATACATACACATTATACATTATATACATATTACACATTATATATACATATATTATACATTTTTATATCTATATATCATATATTATACACACACACACACACAGAGGATGTGTAGGGTAAAACATAAAAATAAAATCAAGTAAAATAAGGAAGAAAGCCCTCACACGGCACCCTGAGACCTGGAACCCCCAGGATGTGCATTTGTGCTCATTTTCATTGGGTTTTACTACCTTTTGTTTCTCTAGTAAGCCTCCCTGGGAGAAGACTAATTTTTCATTTGCAAGTGGTTGACCAGTTGGAGATAGCTTCTGGGTTAGGGATGGGGGCCCGTGTCCACTTCTCTTTTCAGCTCTAGGACCCCATCTGGTGCAGACCTGTGCAGGCGCTGTGCGTGCTGATTCAATTCCTGTGAGTCAGTCCTGCTGTGTTTTTAAAAGACCTTGATTCCTTGGTGTCCTCCATCCCCTCTGGCTCTTACATTTTTATTCTGCCTCCTCTTCCATGGGGGCTACCTGAGCCCAGAGGACAGGGGTTTGATGGAGACATCCCAATTAGGACAGAGTGGTCCAAGGTCTCTCACTATCAGAATATTTGCTGGCTAGAGGTCTGTATATGTGTCCCCATATGCTGCAGGAGGAAGCTTCTCTGATGATGGCTGAGCAAGGCACTGATCTATGCATATAACAGAATGCCATTAGGAGCCATTTTACTGCTATGTTCCCTCAGTAGATCAGTGGTATTTGGTTTACCTCTAGGTCCCTGGGCTAACTAGTGTGGCTTGAGTTTTCCTGCCTGGCCCACAGTCAGGATAAATCTCTTTCACCTGCCAGTCCCACAGCCGCTCAGACCCAACCAAGTAAACACACAGACTTATATTGCTTACAAACTGTATGGCCGTGGCAGGCTTCTTTCTAACTGTCCTTATATCTTTAATTAATCCATTTCTATAAATCTATACCTTGCCACATGGCTCGTGGCTTACCGGCATCTTTACATGCTGCTTGTCCTGGCGGTGGCTGGCAGGCAATGTCTCCTTCTGCCTTCCTGTTCTTTTAATTCTCTCTGTTAGCCCCGCCTATACTTCCTGCCTAGCCACTGGCCAATCAGTGCTTTATTAGCAACACATTTGCCATACAGAAAATCCCACAGCAAACTAGTGTCAGATTCTTGGTCACCCAAGCAGTGTCATGTACGGATTCCATCTCCTAGAATGGGCCTTAAGTCAAATTACGTATTGGTTGGTTACTCCTACAAGCTTTGTACCACCATTGCCCTAGCCTATCTTGTAGATGTCCTGGGTCGTCATTGTAGATCAAAGAGTTTGTAGCTCTTTGACATTTACATTTCTCTTTTTGGTAGTGTGCAGAATACCTTCCTGTACCAAGAACACTCGCCTGTAGGGTGAAGGCTCTAGGCAGGCACTAGCTTGACTTCTCCATGTTCAATGAGTTGTGTAGGTGTTGTCTTTAGCAATATGGCCTGGATGTCAGTTTGTGGAGAGCCTCCTATAACCTTTGCAATAGCCTGGGTTATTTGGGGATTCCCATGGGACCCCTTAGACTAACAGTTCAATTGAATATAACTCATTGCCCACACTGAAGCTTCATTTGATGACAAGCGATGTCCAGTTGGGGCTCTGTCTCCCTCGTTTGGTGATTTCATTTAGATTGCCTTCATATATGTATATATTTAGGAACCTTCCACTGTATTAGGCTTCCATACTTCCACTCAAATGGCCCTTGATTTTAGCTGTCTGTCCTTGTATTCTCTCCCTTATCCCCCGTTTCCCTTCTCCTCCTCACTTGATCTTCTCCTTCTAGTTCCCCCATTCATCTGTAACTATCTACTGTATTTCCCTTTCCCAGGAAGCTCTATCCTTAGTCCCTTACTCTATACCCAACATCTGTGGTTTTATGAATTCTACTTTGCTTATCATTGACATAGCAAACTAATACCCACATAGAAGTGAATATATACTGTATTTGTCTTTCTGTGTCTGGGTTACCTCATTCAGGATATTTTTTTCTAGTTCCATCTATTTTCCTGTGAATTTCATTTTTAACAGCTGAGTAATATTCCATTGTGTAAATGGACCACATTTTCTTTATCCATTCACCCACTGACAGATGTCTAGGTTGTTTCCAATTTCTGACTATTAATGAATAGAGCAGGTTTTTTTTTTTTTTTTTTTTTTAATGATGAAGCATCCCTTGAGTATATGCCGAAGAGTGGTATAGCTGGGCTTTGAGGTAGATCAATTCCCAGCTTCTCCAGGAACTACCACACTGATTTCCATAGTGGCTGTACAAGTTTGTACTCACACCAGCAATGAATGAGTGTTCCCCTTACTCCACATCCTCACCAGCATGACCTGTCATTTGTTTTGTTGATTTTAGCCATTCTGACTGGTGTAAGATGAAATCTCAAAGTAGTTTTGATTTGCATTTCTCCATGACTAAGGATGTTGGGCATTTCTTTGAGTGCTTCTTGGTCATTTGAGTTTCCGCTTTTTGAAAATTCTTTATTTAGATCTGTGCCCCATTTTTGAATTGGATTTTTTTTTTGCTATCCAGTTTTTTGAGTACTGTATATATTTTAGATATTAGCCCTCTATGGGATATGTAGTTGGTAAAAAATATTTCCCCATTCTGTAGGCTGCTGCTTTGAATGATGGTGTCCTTTGCCATACAGAAGCTTTTCAGTTTCATGAGGTCTAACTTATTAATTGTTGTTCTTAGTGCCTGTGCTAATGGTGTTCTGTTCAGAAAGTCTTTTCCTGTACCAATGAGTTCAAAGCTATTCCTTGCATTGTCTTTTATCAGATTCAGTGTATCTGGCCCTATGTTGAGGCCTTTGATCCATTCAGATTGAATTTTGTGCAGGGTGATAAATGTGGATCTATCTGTATTCTTCTACATGCAGCCATCCAATTTGACCAACACCATTTGTTGAAGATACTGTCTCTTTTCCAGTGTGTGTTTCTGGCTTCTTTATAAAAAAAAAAATCAGTTGCCCATACCTATGTGGACTTACTCTATGCCATTGATCAATGTGTGTAGCAGGAATCATGTCTGTTTTTGTTTCAACACCATGCTGTATTCATTGGTATAGCTCTGTAGTACAATTGGAGGTCAGGGATGGTGACATCTCCAGCAGTTCTTGGATTATTCAGGATTGTTTTAGCTATCTTGTTTTTTGTTTTTCTGTTTCTGTATGAAGCTGAAAATTGTCCTTTCAAGACCTGTGAAGAATTGTGTTGGAATTTTGATGGGAATTGTGTTGAATCTGTAGATTGCTTTGTGTAGGATGGGCATTTTTACTATATTAATCCTACTAATCCATGAGCATGGGAGATCTTTCCATCTTCTGATATCTTCTTCAATTTCCTTCTTCAGTGCCATGAAGTTTTTATCATATAAGTCTTTCACTTGCTTGATTAGAATTACTCAAAGGTATTTTATATTATTTGAGGCTATTGGAAAGGGTATCGTTTCTCTGACTGCCTTATCAGTCTGTTTCTCATTTGTATATAGGAAAGCAACTGATTTTTATGGGTTAATTTTGTTTCTTGCTGCTTTGCTGAGAGTGTTTATTAGCTGTAGGAGTTTCTTGGTGGATTTTTGGGGGCCAATGATGTATACTGTCATATCATCTGCAGATAAAGATATTTTGACTTCATCCTTTCCAATTTGAATCCCAAGATCTCCTTCAGTAGTTTTAGTGCTCTAGCTCAGACTTCAAGTACTGTATTGACTAGGTATGGAGAGAGTGGACAGCCTTGTCTTGCTCCTGATTTTAGTAGAATTGCTCTGAGTTTCTCTCTATTTAAGTTGGTGCTGGCTATAGGCTTGCCGCAAACTGCCTTTATTATGTTGAGGTATGTCCCTGTATCCCTGATCTCTCAAGGACTTTAACATAAAGGCAAGCCAGTATAAATTAACACATATGATTAATGTATAGTATAGGACATTTGATTTGAGTATAGAATTAGATACAATTAGTTTACCCCTTAGAGCTTCTGGATTTTTAACTACTTTTAAAAGATGGAATGGACCCTAGATCCATACTTTCAAATTTTTTGTTTCTAAGAAGTGACAGAATTCACCAGTTAGTTTACAGCATGTCTGATAATTCTACATGGCACGGGATCTACACAGTGGGCTGTGCCGTCCAGACATTGTGTTCTGCTCTTCTCAGCACACAGGGGTCAGAGGAGGGTGCAGGTGATGAGCGTAGCTCAGGTCTGACCTCAGGAATCTCCAAATCAGGTTAATTGGCTTGAAAAGTGTTTCGGCTGATCCAGATGCCTTACAAACCTGAAAATTACAGCTGGTACGGTAAGAGCTCCAGGCAAAGGTGTCAACTGGAGTCAAAGGCCAGTAGTGGCAGCTCAAGCTTTGCTTTCAACCCAAGACAAGGCTGAAAATGCTGCCCCGAGCAGCCTCTGCCTTCTGCTTTCATCCCACCCCCTGCCCTGTGACCTGCTCCTGGCCAGACAAAGGCCAGCAGTGGCTTCCCTGTTGGAAATTGCATTCTCCCCATTTCAGTGCAATTGCGGGTCTCACATTTCCTGCCCTGGTTCTCTGAAGCTGACCTTCGGGTTAAGAAGTGAGTTTGAAGATAATGGCTTAGTCATGGGCTACGTTTGTGGACATGCAGGTACCATATTCAGAGGCAGTCTGCTGAACAAAGAATCCCAGACTAAAATTTGCAAGCATTTCCAATTTACATTTGTCATTGAAGGAGTTAATAAATGTCCTCAGTTCTGCTGGTAACACATGAAAATGCAAAGAGACATATGTTCTACTCATCTAAGAAGACTCAGGAATAATTCTAAGCCCCAAAATCATATGAAGCATGACCCTGCCATGATTTAAGTTGGCTGTTGTCAGCTTTATTGTATTGAGAGTTGGTGTGGTGCAGCGGTGCCCTACTTAGTCAGCTTATTCTAGTGTTCGAGAAGCTTTTTATGGCAGTTGATTCTTAGGCCCCAGTCCTAAAGAGTCAGATGAAATTGGTCTGAGGTGAAATATGGGAAACTCAACTTGTGACACCAAGTTTGAGAACAAAGGACTTCACAGCACCCTGTGACACACACACACACACACACACACACACACACACACACACACACGCGCGCGCGCGCGCTAGGCAGGAGTACCCTTCTCCCTTCACAGCTGGGAAAGCCAAAGTCTGGAGTGATCAGCAAACTTGCTCAGCATGGATCCTGTCAGCAAGTGGCAGGGCTCACCTGTACTGGTTTGAAAGAACGTTCTGGTGATGGTTTATCCCATGGTGGGCATTGTGGGAAATTCTTTGGTTATTACAGTAGGGATCTGTTTCTGGGAAATGTAACGCGTGTTTAATTCTGGAAACTCTCCCCCTCCTTATAAACTCTCTTGTCTGTACCCATGTTTTTGGGGCTGTATGGAGAAAGATGAGGTGACTGGTCTTTGGAGTCAGGACTGAAGGAGTGGCTTTGGCTTTGAGCCATGGGCTTTCACAAGACATGTTCCAGCCGGGATGGCACGACCCTCCTCCAGCCTTGAGACCTGTTTCCTTTGTGGGGAGGCACATTCTCTGAGAAGAAGGCAAGGGGGCAGATTCTGAGCGTCATGTTCTTCATATCTGTTCTTGAAGTTGATCCAACTTTCTGCATAGTTTAGATAGTACCACTTAACCTAGCCTGTCTTACCTCAGAGTTTGCATCAGCCAATTTGTGTGTATGGAGGGATGTCTCATAAATCATGCACCCTCCATTTTGCAGGCCCTTCTCTGCCTCCCCCTTTTGTTTTCTTTTTCTGTTTTGCCAACTCTTCATTTAAAACAAGCATTTCCCCAGCTGTCATCTCTTGGTCTCTGTCTCCTTTCTCCCAGGACCAAATTCTCACTAATAACATCACAGCAGCCTTTGTTGGATACGCTGGTCCAGCCTCAGCACCTCTCCAGGGAGTCTCTGCTCTCTCCCACTCACCTTTTTGATTGGATACATGGGTAGAGGCCTGTGTGCGTCTTGTAGACTCTGTGACTTGTTAGCAGGGTTGCCTTGTTCCAGCTTCTAGGAGGCTTGGAGATGTTTCTCTGGGTCCCTCCGTGGTGATGGAGTGTGTACGAGTGTTTTCTTTTGTAACTTAGGTTTAATAGAAGTCTGTGTGCTAACCATTTCCTCCCTTAAAGTGTGCTTACTTTCATCTTACGGTTACCTTTCCTCTTCTGCAAATAGCAAACACCTACTTTATGCACAGTTTCTGTTGCCAGTGAACCCAGGAATGCTCCCTCAAGGATCTAGAGTTCCGAAGTTGGTGGTGTCTTTGGGAGAGAGGCATTTGATTATTTCATATACTTTAAGGGAGACATTGAGTGAATATCTTCCAAGTGTTGTGTAGAGAAAGAAGAACATCGTTTCTGGCCCGTCACTCATTACTAGTTTAGGAGACACAAGCTTGCAGTATGATGTAATGATAGAGCTTATGAGACTACAAAGAGGTGGTCTTTTTTGTCCTAAGACCTGGTCAGGAGAGGCTTGGCAGAGCCGATGACACTGGAGTGGTCTTGGTGTGATGAATGGACTCTGGATGAATGGACAGAGAAAGGAATTGTTGGTGAGTGTCCCAAGCATGAATAGACATGGTACCAGGAAACAAAGCGGATCAAGGAGTTCTGGGCTTGCAATGAAGTGGAAGTAAAGTTTTGATAAAGGATCATTGAAACATACTTTGCAGACCATAGGGAAGTGTCATTTAAATCTTAGTGACTGGTTGCCATCCGGTTTGTATGGTCCCAGAGTCACTTGGATGGAGGACACATATTGGAGGGACTAGTTGGGATGCCAAGTCACAGAATCTTCCAATCAAGACATAAGATTGGGCTCCAAGGACATGGTAAAGAGAGGAAAGTGGGAAAACTGGACAGAGGTGTGGCATGCTCATAAATGGATATATTAAGAGACAAAAAACAGAGAGGAGTTGATATCTCTGGGCTGTGTCTTAGATATCTAGACACACCTTTCACTGAAAAGTGGCATGCACTATGGTTTGTTAGGGAGGCGCCAGGGAATGCAGCAAACTGAGACTCGGATATGTTCTTCCTCATGCCCTAAGGTTTGCTTTTAAGCTTTATTCATTTTTATTTTATGTGCATAGGTGTTTTGCCTGCATGTATGTCTGTGTGCCACGTGTGTGCAGTGCCTGTGGAGGCCAGAAAGTGGGTGTCAGATTCCCTGGGACTGGAGTTACACATGGTTATGAGCCATCATGCGGGTGCTGGGAATCCAACCTGGGTCCTCCGAAAGAGTAGCCTATAGTGGTATTCTATTTGTACTGAAATGTGATTTTATTTGTATGTTAATAAATAAAGTTGCCTAGGGGTCAGAGCTATTAGCAAGCCATAGCGAAAGCCAGGGCGGTGGTGGTGCACGCCTTTAATCCCAGCACTTGGTAAGCAGAGCTAGGTAGATATCTGTGTGTTCAAGGATACAGCCAGCATTGGAGACACACGCCCTTAATCTCAATACCAACCATAGAAAACCTGGGAGGTCTGTACAGAGAGACCGTGACGAGACAGCCACGTAATTGGGTTTATAACCAATGAGAAGGAAGAACCAGAACTCTTTTTAAGACGAACGCACAGGAAATACCTCCCTTTTTTCGGAGAGCTCTCTTGGCGGGAGAAGCTAGCTGGCGGAAAGCGGGTAAGGCTTCTAGCTCTGACCTCTTGGGCTTTCACCTTTACATTGGCTCTGTGTTTCTTATTTAATAAGGCGGTCGGTTACATCTACAGTAGCCAGTAGTTTTAACCACAGAGCAGCCTCCCCAGCATCGTTCTACGATAACCTGGGGTGAATGTAGGTGGCTAATGTCACCATGGCATGCAGCGAGTTAACAGACGTCTGCCAGCTCAGATTTAGAACTGTGACCAAGGGGGCAAAGCCTGGAGGAGAAATGGGCAAAAGGGCACAGAGGTGAAACCCACACCCTAGGGGGAAGGGCTGTTAGTGGCAGTCCCAGAGTTCAGACTACGAGGCAGACAGCAAGCGGGAGGTGAGTGCTGAGGTGTGCTTATGGGCGTCCGTCTGGATGCAGTGACTTAAGGACCATGACAGGAATCTGAGTATAACTGCCCCAGATGCTGGCAAATGTGCAAATGCAGCCAGTTGAAAGGGCCCCTCCCAAACCAGCTTGGATTGGCCACTCAAATCATTCAGGAAGACCTCTCTCTTTAGTGGGCAGTGCTTTAAGTTTAAGCTAGGACTAACTTGGGTCAATTGAGCACCATTCTTGGTTCTTAAAGATTCATCTATGTGCATTTGTATTTAAACGTTAGTGCTATTTAGAGTTATATAAACTGCTTCTTCCATTTGAGAAATACTCTGTTTTAATTTAAAAAATTGAAAATTTCAGGTGTGGGAACCTGGGAGACATTAAAAAGAAAGCATGTCGATATTTCTAATTAAGATGCCAGTAAATTGTTAGACACTCAAGTCCTCTAAAAAGAATGGAGTATTTCGAATATCTTTTAAATTTGTTCTTCGTTTTTTCCATTTTATTTATTGGGTGGTGGGGATAAGTCTGTCACAGTGTAGCAGGTAGAGGCCGGAGGACAACTTTCAGGAGTCAGTTCTCTCCTTCTGTCACGTGGGCTCCAGGAATTGAACTGAAGTCACCAGGCTTGGTAGCAAGTGCCTTTATCCAGTGAGCCATCTCTTCAGCCCGGAATATTTCAAGTGTCTGAATGTAGGTGAAAATGTTAAAATTTGCTTGACACAGAGTATTTGTAAGCTGAATTTTAATTTTTAGGAGGCAAGTAGAGATTTTGAATTTTAGCTTGAATATGTTGAATGAGTAACTTTTAAAATAAGATAAAAAGTGACTTTTGAAGAATTTCTCTCTATAAGAAGCACCCTCAAAGATATTACAAAGCCACCCCATAGAAACTGGATCTCATTCTTTGTTAACACTGCTTAGAGGGCCGCAAGATGACCCCAGTGCCCCGCTGACTCTCTGGCTTTCTGGTCATCCTCACCTGGCCCACATGGTCCCCACAGCTCCCGTGCACATGAGCACACACCTGCATTTACTTCAGCCATTTTCCCCTACTAGGAAGGCCTTTGCCCTCACCTACCCCACTGCCTGCCTCCAGCCCCCAGTTAGGGAGCTTCCTCAAACTCTGTCTTCTGTCTGAATTCCTCAGACTCTGAAGTCCGTGCCTTGCAATTTAGCACATAATTATATGCTCCCTTGTCACAGTCTGTAATTCTTCCAGGGTCTTATTTTCCAACCAGACCAGGAATTATCTCTCCCCTCCCTCCCCACATCTTGATTCCAGACCTCTAATGGATGTGCTCAAAAGGAAAGGGAGAGATCACCTCTCGGCCTGACTGGCTGTGTTTTGCATTCTTTTCCTTGATCACCTTCAGGGACAGGAAGTCACAAGGGTGTACGCTAAGGATCATCTGTGTCCAGTGGCTCCCACAGCACAGCATTGAGCTAGGGCTTTGGAGTACCGTGGCTTTCACATCTTGGCTTCATAACATCTTAGCTGTGATCCTGGCTAATTGATTTCAGGTGTCCCGAGCTCAGATTCTTTTTCAGGCTTTACCCCAGAGCCTGACAATAATAGAGCTCCATAATATTCACGGTCACTGTAAAGTCGGCTGTCCAGAAAGTTTGTACTTTCTAGGGAAGAAAGGAATGGCTCAGTCTGTAGGTAGAGGTGTTTCTCTATGGCCAGGCTGGAGCTGTGGGTGGTAGTGGTAGCATGGTGCCCCTCCACCATAGTCCTGGGATAAGATCTTGCTTCTGGATACCCTGGATGTTGGAGTTCTATGCAGAGCACACAGTCCTTTCCCTTTCCCAGTCTTCCTAGCCCTAACTAGTACTTTTGTTTTAAAATGTTTTAGTATTTATTTGTGTGTTTGTATGTATGTCTGTGTATGTCCTAAGCAGGTCAGAGAGGTATCGGCTCCCTGAAGCTGGAGTTCTAGCAGTTGTGAGCTGCCTGGTGTGGGTGCTGGGAAGTGACCTTGGGGTCCTTTGCAAGAATAATATGTGCTCTTAACAACCGAACGATTTCTCTAGCCCCTCAACTAGTGCTCTTGCCAGCCTGAATAGGAGCAAGGGGAGATGTTGAATGTCAGCAGAATGGCACATGACCATCTACAAAAGCTATGTGTCCCGATGCTTCTGTGTTTGCACATTGAGGTAGCCAGAGCCAGCCGTGAGATAGGACAGGCAATGACTCAGTACTGAGCAGGAGTAAGGAGCCTCTAGGTATCTGCAAACAACAGGCAGGTGCACATAGCTTCCTCCCCTGGTTGTCTCTGTGCTGATGCATGAGGCGGGACCTATGCAGGGAAAGGAACTCAGAGGCCAGTGAACTGAGTCAAATGGTAGGGATGTCTCTGTTGTTGATGGCTATGCACTGTGGAGCTGTGCTCACGGGGAACATGTGCCACTTACCAGGAGAGAGCTTTGGAGCACACCTGGGAAGTGAATTTAGGTGCCAGTGTCTCCCTCTCAGTTTCAAGACAGGTCAAACAAATGCAATCACATAAGGTGTATGAATCAAGAACTCTTCTACAGATGAGCATTTAAACAGTCTCACAAGATTACTTCATGTTCAGGTGGATCCCAACATCTTGTACTGTTCTGAAGCATTCTTCCTCTGTAAATTCCAGTAGCCAGAGCATCTGATTTAGATGGGTGCTGAATTTGGTCACAGTTAAATGAATTAGGTAAAAGGTTGAGTAAATGAATTAATAGCAGCAAGTGCCTTGGTGCCTGGTCTTGGGCACCAAGGTAGTGAAGCCTGGGTTCCTTAGGCATTAAGTAGAGTTCTTATCTATACCCAACAAATTGTTTGTTTGTATTAATGCTCCATTTGAAAAGTGTACAGTCTAGTCTTCAAAGTTCCTCCAAAATCCTTAAGTATGATGAATAGTTGACAAATTGAGCTTTGGATGAAGAACTTCTCCAGAAGATTCTATGGCCGATATGACATCCTGAATTAGGTCACACTCCTGTGTTTCCTTGGAACATATCTCTGAAGCAAGGGGAAAACACAGATTAAATAAAAGATTAGCTCTTTTTCTTAGGTCCTGTTAAGTAAGATAATATTGCATTGTTTTATCTCAAGTATATTAAATAGTCTCTTTTGGGCCAGTGAGATAGCTCAATGGGGGAAAAGTGTCACCCACATACATGCACACATAAAAATAAGATAAAATGTTTAAAAACTAACCTTTGTTTATCACATGTCTGAAGTTGGGCCTAGGAGTCTGGCATACAGTTCTATTCACTTATAAGACATTTAAAAAATCTTCAGGAAGGAATTTTGTAAATAATAGCAGGTTATTACACATCCTGTGTTAAGCACTATACTGAGTAGCACATTTCCCTCTAGCAGGAGCATCTCCTAGGTGCGTACATGCATCACACCCATTTTTATTTTAATGGGACTCGCAACCTGGGGGCTGAAGTGATTAATAACATCATCTCACATAGCAAGGGGATGGACCTTGAACTTGAGTCAACTCTAGGATCTGTCTAACCATTTGGCCACATTAGCTTTCAAGTCCCAGTGTGGTGCTCTAGGTGAAATCTGAGGTCACTGAGAGCAAGAAGGGAATGTGAGAAAGAAGAACGTGGACCTCTAACTATGGGCAACTGTGGGTCATCTACAGGGCCACATAATTGTGCCTTAGTTTATCTGTATAGCCATTTCCCAGCTAATCACCACAGGTCATTGGGCCAGTGATGTGAAATTTGGAATGACTCCATGATAGGAAAAAACAACAGTGTTCAGATCACCAGCCATTCACACGAGTCTCTAATCTAGCCTCTAGCTTGTTCACAGGCCATCAGATCTTGGGGGTCTAAGAAGGTTTTTCCATCCCACACCGACTGTGTGCCTTTCTTCTGTGTGCTGATAGGTACGTGCACAGCTAAGTATGAGCCCAAAGCATACAGATCGAGAGAAAGAATGCTTGCAGTTGCAAAAATGCATTTCCTGGATAGAACTCCGCCCCTCCCCCACCAGTCCCTTCCCCCCAAGAATAAGTACCATGCCTTTCCGTTTGTCAGTCTGATTAATACAATGTACGTGCGTATGGGTTTGCGTTTGGAATGTGGGCATTTATCAAAAACTTTCCTTGAGCGGCCAGTGAGATGTAAAGTGAGATAAATGCATTCACATTGTGCCACAGTAAAGCTAACTATTCTGGTTAGTTAAGCAGTTGCGCTTGAAGACAGAGTTCTCAGATAAAGCAGACTGATAAATTTTTTTTTTCCATTCTAAAATAGCTGGGGTAACACAAGATCCAAGATTAAAGTACAACCACCAGGAACTATTCTTGGTGTGTCCCCTGACACTCCTGCAAAGTTTGCTGATGTGATTGTCGCGCAGTGGGGAGGCTCAGTTTATTAATGTGAAGTTGGCAGGGGTTCCCATTTGGATGCTATCTCTGAGGAATAGTCATGTTTACTACTTCATCCGAAGACAGTTTGTAATGAGATGTCCTAATTGGCTTCTTAAGTATGTAGATAATGAAAACAGTCCAACTCATAAACAAACACGGGAGGGGGGTGCACCAGGAAGTCAGCATTTCATGCGTGCACTTTGTGGTTTGCTGTGTGGACATTTTTTTTGGTCACAGCCAGGCGCCCTTCTGATTTCCATGACAGGGTCAAAGTGTCCCTGTTACAGCTGAGAAATTCCATCCCGAGGAAGTAAAAAGAAAAAAAAAATCAACTCGTGGCCATTCTCATCCAAAGACTGTCATGGAGCATGCAAAAGATCCACGTGTGATCTGTGCCCTGGGGGGCTCTGGAAGTTGGCTGAAGCAAGCAGTCCAGTAAGATTATGCTCCTAAGAAAACAGAGTGCATATGACACTCATGTAAGTTCAGGGTAAGCGGGGTTTAATCCGCAGTGTGGTGAAGGGTTGTCAACATCTGTAACAATGTGCTTCGGGTGGGGAGCTGGAAGGTCATTGCTAGGGTGAGTGTCCTGAGTTTGAAGGTGCTGTTGGTTTGGATGGGAATGTCCCCTATAGGTTTATGTGTTTAAACATTTGGTCCCCAGCAGGTAACCACAGGATAAGCTGGTGGAAATAGGTCACTGCCGACAGGTCTTGAAGAGCATACCCACAGCTATTGAGGAAGATAATTTATGATTTTTGTGGTCCTCTTTGTGGTTCACTGTGGCAGGACGGTCATAGAGATAGGAGCTACTTACGTGACACAGACAAGTAGGCAGGGGACACTCAACCAGACACTGGAAGTAACCCAAGACACACTAGTGTCCACCCTGTGCACTCTGTTCCGGATAAGGGTTTGCTTTGCACACATTCCCACCCCGGCTCCTGTGCAGAGGAGGAGCCCACCTGTGATTCATTTGGCCACTCACTGTGAATCTCTTATGGAATGGAGGAGTCTCGTTCACTTTTCCAGTACCTTCTGCCTGCTTTCTCCATTGGCGCCTCCTCACTTATCTGCCCATGCCAGGAAGTGCCAGAGAGAGATGGAAGGCACCTCTTCCCACTTAAATAAGAAGAACATCACATCCACGGAGTGTCAAGCTCTCTACATCATTCTCATGATAGCCCTCAAGGATCGTGTCTTTGCGAAAGTGGAAACCAAGGCACAGAGTGGCTGAAGCCCTCCTACCCAAAGAGGTGGAACAGAGCGTGGGACAAACCATCTGGCTTTGGGAAATACTTCAGAGACTGTCTATCTCTGACTGCTTTTCCCTCTCTTCTGGTAACTTAACTGGCTCAGTTACCAGTAATTTCGCAAGGCTGAGGGGTGGGGGTGGGGTCACATTTCTCCAAAAACAGGACCAGCGTGTTTCTTCACAAAAGATAAGCATTTTCCAGGGTGGGAGGAAGGCCCAGTAACAGCTTTGAACAGGAAGAGAATGCTGCTGGACCAAGAGTGGTGCACGCACGGTAATCATTTAGCAGATAATTCCCTAATTACTTGCAAGTGACCCAGGAAGGGGAAGGTTTTGAAGGAGGGGGATAGTCTCCCCAGAGGTGTCAGGAGACTCTTTCAGATGTTTTTACAGAGAGATGAGCTGTCTTTATCTCTAAAGGCCAAATTCTGCCTCCTCACAGGGGCAGCGTCAAGAAGGATTGTGTTAGAAATAATAATAGAACCTTTATTTGATAAAACCTCTTAGCCAAAGACCTGAAGGGCCCTGTGCATGTTAATTCACCAATCATTGCAACACTCGGTGTCTCTCCCTTCTGCAACTGCTTCCTCGGGGACCAAACTTTGTGTCCTGACATTGGAAGCTGATGGATTCACAGCTTCTTTTCTTCTAGTGGCCATTCTGGAATTTTCTGAATGACTGGTTAGCGTTGGCTAGAGTAGACTGTATCACTTTTTCTTATTGCTGTGACCAAATATCTAACCCAGAGCAGCTTAAGTGGGGGAGTTTTCTTTTGGCTTGCAGCAGAGGGGATGTAGCCTGCCATGGTGGAGAGAGTATACCTGTGGAGGCCAGATGATATGGTCACATTTTGTCTGCACCAGGAAGCACACAGAGGTGACTGTCAGTGCTCAGATTGTTTTCCCCTTGTTCTGCAGTCCAGGACCTCAAGCCATGAAATAGTGCCTCATTTAGGATGGGGCTTGACCCTCTCAATTAGCCTACCCCAGGAACTACCTCACAGACATGCCCAGAGATTTCCCTCCTAGGCACTTCTAGATCCTGTCACATTGACATTATTAACTATCACATAGACATGCCCTAAATTTATTCAGTGATAGTTTCAAAGTAAATATTTTGTCCTGTTAGTCTTCCATATGTTGTGATGGCTAATAAGCATAACTATTTTTTCCCTGGGGACATGTGAAGGAAATTTCAGCATTGTCTACTTTAGGCCCACACTGACCCCATGAGATTGGTATTATCATTTTCTTTCATGGTTCAAGCCCATAAGGCCAAAAGAAGTTTGTAAGCCACCGAAGGGCACCAAGCCTGTAAGTGTGAATCTAGGCTCAGATCCTAATTCTGAGGAGACCAGTATACCCTTCTCAGATCCCTGCCCTCTACTGACCTGAGGCCTTCCCACTGCTCCCCATCTCTTAAAGGTAGTGCCATCTCCCAATTCTGCCACCCCAGGGACCAAGCTTTCCAACACATGAGCCTTTGGGCAGGAAGGGAACCAACAGTATTCAAGCCATAACAGCAACCTGCCCATTGTGTTCGTTGAATTTATACTCTGCGCATGGGCTGTAGGAATACAAAAGAACCATAGAAGAGAATATAGAGCCAGTGCTTTGAATGTTTAGTGGGGACCATAATGGAAGGGAGAAGAGGACTACCTCTGTGTGCTGGAAGCTCGCCATGTGCTCCCTCCTGACATGACGGTTGGTAGATGCAGAATGAGGAAAAATGGAGGCTAGCCAGAAAGACCACGAGTAGTCTTGCTCTTCTCCTTGCGCTGGAACCTTCTTGTTTTTCTCTCAAACTGAAGAGATCTGGATTCTGAGAGTTTTTATTTGGTCCCCTGAAACTACTGAAAAGCTGTCTACTGGTGTTAGTGAAGAAAACCAGCTGGAGCCCACATCTGTAATAACAAATACACTTGCAAATGACAGGCACTCAGGTGGATGGAGGTGGGGCCCCTCCTGAGACTTCTTATCCAATCTGGCTATGTTACTGTTTTTAAAAAGGTTCTTATATGTGGAGATACTCACTGTTCTGCCCAAGCAACCCCATCAGTTGTTGGATTTGCTAATTATTTGAAGATTGGCAAAGCAGAGGTGAAAAGAACTTTTGTGACAAGGGACCGAGAGATGTGACAGGTGTATGTGATGGGGAGGCAGTTTCTTACAAAATATCAAAGACTGAATTAAAATGCCCGGCTTAACAAAACTTGAAGCGCCCCTTCATTATAGACCCCTAGTCTGTAGTGATCTGGACTAGACATAAGCTTCCTTCATGTAAGCTTTACTATTGGACGAGAGACAATTACAAGAAAATCGAAGAACAACTGGTAAGATGGGCTCTTGTTTGAAAGAACATCAGCTGCTTTTCTCTCCTTCAAGAAGGGGAAATATATGGCTTTAGTAACATAAGGAAAACTGATATTTACATGTCTTCTCGGCTACCCCTCATCACACTTGATTCTCTCTACAGAAATCAGCACAAGTAAATGTCTCCAAAGAGAAGGAACAGGGGTTTGTTCCTGGGGATGAACCTTCTGATTATTATTTTTTTTTTCTAACATTTCACACCTGTATACAGTGTGTCTTTGTCATACCTGCTGGGTCCCCCCTCCCCCATTCTCTAATACATCTCTCTGTAGCAGGCTTTCTCAGATGACTACCAGCCCCCCCAAATCATGACAAAGAGACTAATTATTAGTTATGAATGATTGGTCTTAGCGTAGGCTCATTTCTTGCTAGCTCTTATAACTTAATTTAACCTGTTTCTCTTCATCTACATTTTGCCTCGGGGCTTTTTATCTTTCATTCTGTAATATATATCCTACTCCATGTCTGGCTGGCTGGTGTCTCCCTCTCTTTCTTCCTCATTCTCTCCTCTCCCCTCTTGAGCCCAGATGATTCCTCCTACTTATTCTCTCTGCCCACCAGCCCTGCCTATCCCTCCACTGCCTCGCTATTGGCCGTTCAGCTTTTTATTAGACCCATCAGTTCCTTAGGCAGGCAAAGCAACACATCTTTACATCATTAAACAAATGCAGCGTAAACAAATGAAACACATCTTTGCCTAGTTACAGTAATATTCCACAACATAAACAAATGTAACACATCTTTACATAATTAAGTAATATTTCCACAACAGCCCTCTTCCAACTTCATGTCCTCATAGTTTTTAAAGTAACCCACGGAGTCCAGCAAATGCTGCCTATGTGTGCGTGGGAGTGGGGCCTCATCCCTGGGAGAGGCTAACGTTCCTCTCTCAGCGGTCATTAGTTGCCTGTAGATCTTTTTCTAGGGATGGAACCCATGAGATTGTCCCCTTTCTATATGAGCATGCTTAATGATATTGTTGCTGTTCTGGACTTGTTGATGCATCCATTTCTTGGAGAGACTGTCTCAGCAGACAGCCTGGTGTTCTGACTCCTACAGCCCTCCCACTCTCTCTTCTGCAGTGTCCTTGGACCTGTAGATTCAGGAGCTGTGGTGTATCCATTAGGATTTGGCTCCCTACGCATCTGTTGATTCCTGCATTGTGTCTAGTTGTGATTTCCCTGTGATGGTCTCCATGGGTTGTAGAGAGAAGCTTTTTTGATGATGTATGTGTACATATGCATGTATTTAGTATATGTGTATGCATAGACTTATATACATTGTGTGTTTACACATAAAATAAAAAGGTTCCTTGAAGCATTTCCAGACTATCTTGATGTGAGCTCTGTTTCAACCAGATGAACCACACCATCTTCTCAGTTTCAAACAGGCCTGTGGCTGGCTGGATAAAGCCTTTGCTACAGGGCAGGAATGGACAAAAGGCTTGCCAGACCCTCACTGACTCAGTTCTGTTCAACGACAGACGACCCAAAGATGAGCACGCTGTTCAGCATCAATTAGGAGAAGCTGGGAGGTGGGCTGGGGGGAGAGATTCAGGACTCCAGCTGCTGTGGTGAAGGTGAAGTCCTTTGCTGCCTGGAGCATCTCCCTCTTGTCATGGGTTTCCTGCCAGCGTGGCCTTCGGCATGCTTCTGAAATATCTGGGACTATCTGTAAATGATCCAGAGAGTCATATGGATGTATTTCCAAAACGGCCGATTGACATACATAGTTACCCCTGCCCAACCTTTCATGTTAAACAGGGAAAACCAACAGTTTGGCTAATTTTTTTTTTTTTTTTTTTTTTTTTGGAGCTGAGGACCGAACTCAGGGCCTTGGGCTTGCTAGGCAAGCGCTCTACCACTGAGCTAAAGCCCCAACCCGGCTAAATTATTTTTTAAAAGGAGGCTTCTGCTATCACAGTCTTGTTCTCAGTCTTGTTCTCAGCTGGCCTCAGTTTGTATTTTCTATTTAAGCAGCACCTGCTCCTGTTACCCTAGGTCTGCAGAAGGGACTTCCTCTCCTCTTCAGGGCCAGCAACCACTCCATTCAGACTGTTCGTTAACTGCAGTCTTCCGTCATTCACTCTAGCAAAATGTTCACAGGGAGTGTTGTCATAGGATTAAGAGTCCTAGAGAATGGACACTCCCATGGAACACTGTAGTTTTTTTGTTTTGTTTTGTTTTTAATTGAAAAAAACAAACAAACAAACAAAAAGAGTTCTTTTGACTGTGGACACAGCTCATCTATAGGGAAGAACCCAATCTTACCCAGTTGGCTGTGGGAGGGAGTGGCTCCCTAAGAAACAACAAATGCAAATTTATGAATAAAATCTTCAGTACTGGGCGGGGTGTGGCAAAGCATGCAATCCCAGCACTTGGGAAGTTAAGGCAGAAGGATGGTAAGTTCAAGGCCGACTGGGTCCATAAGAACCGCCCCGCCTCTCAAAATTAGACATTTGGCTGGACTGTGCAAGAGGGGAACCCTGCAGCGTTGTCTCCTAAGCATCGGGACACAACAGTTTTGAGAACCAATCCCTTCCGGGGAACCCACAGTCACTGGCATCCTACACCGAAGGCAGCCGCCCATGCCCACGCACACGTACACAGTGAGCAGCAGAGAGGAGATAAATCCCACAGCATTCTAGTCGAAGGCCTAACCCCCTTTTATCTATTTCCTGCTTCTCTGTTGGTATTTTACTTTGGGGGCTTGGGCCCAGGGCCTCGGGGATGTGAAGTGTGGCTTGTGCAGCTGAGCTCCACACCTTCACCCGGCCCCAGTGCTTTGCAAACAGCGGTTAAAAGATGATTACGTTAACCGAACAGCCTTGTGTTACTCAAAGATACCCTTCACGTCTCTCTTTTAAGTTGTGGAGAAGACAAACTTAGCATCCACTTGTGATTTGGTCTTCCTAAGTGAGGGGTTCGGTAGCATTTAGAATATTTGCAGTGTGGTCTGAGCAGCACCACCAGCCATCTCCGGAAGTTTCTAATTCTCCCATTCGAAACGCTGTACCAGGAAGTGGTTCCCAAGGAGATCGCAGCCCGGGACCCCACAAGCAACATTCTGTTTCCTGAATTTTATACATTTGACTACTCCTGCCTTTTACAATCTGTAATTAGATCTCAATGTGTTTTCTTCTTCTTCTTCTTCTTCTTCTTCTTCTTCTTCTTCTT
>CABHPP010140092.1:42030-60943 GCA_902168425.1 Peromyscus attwateri | reverse complement strand
TTCTTCTTCTTCTTCTTCTTCTTCTTCTTCTTCTTCTTTTTTTGACATTTAACACATAAAATTTCAGGCTCCTGTCTGCATGTTCCACATTTGGAGATGTTAGAACAAAGTGGGGGGGGGGGGTCTGGGGAGGCAGCTCTCGTGTTTAGAACTACAGGGTTCGGAGCACCATGCATGGGGAAAAAGGCAGTATTTTTCCAAGGTTACCTTTGCCTGATGCTCATGTAAATGGTTCCAGGACTTCTCATCTAGATTTCTGGACACTTTGAAAGGAAGCTGGAGCAATTCTGGCCGTTTTCAGGGACTTGGGTGATAAGGTAAGAGGGGAGGTGGTGTGGCTTTTCAGTACACAAAGTGATAATGAATTAGGATGCCGCCCCCGGGACGGGAAGGCCCTCTTGGAACACAGTACCATTCAGGTAGTCGTTCATGTTGCTCCTATTTCTTGTTGTTCTGAATCAGGGCCTCGCCTTATAGTCCAGGCTATCCTGTAGTTCATATGTAGCCCAGGCTGGCCTTGAACATGCAGACACCCTCCCAGTTGCTGGGATAATAGGCATGAGCCACCAGGCCTGGCTTTTAACATTTCTTAGGACCCGAGTGTGGTTTGCCAGTGTAACCAGACTTAATTTGTTACACAATTAGCTGCTAGAAGCTGGGCAATGTGAACAGTTCTGATTTTGCCTCCCCCTGTGTTAAAATGCCTACACAAATCAATCTTTAGAATATTCAAGCCAAAATTGCCCTTGGCTAGTATTATAAAGATTACAAACATGTCCAGGGAATTCATTAAACTTTCAGGGCTTTTTATACGTAGGGCAGAGAACCACTTTCACGTATCTTAGATTCTTCCTCTGCAAAACGGGGCTCTGCTTTCACTGTCTGTGCTACTGAATGAGGATGGCAGTGCATAATGTGAAACAGCCCACCGAGTGCACAGCTTAGGATTCAGGCTTGGTATGGAATGCATTACCAAAGTTATTGTTGGCAGTACTTAAAGCCGCCTATTCGTGTTTTCCTAAAATTAATCTGAAAATTAGAATACATGCTTTGATCCTGTACATCTAATGGAACATGTTATGGAATTGGACTGAGTGACAGAGAAATGCTAGCTCAACATTTAAAGGACGTCTACCTCTGAACACAACAGGGTCACTGAGACATGGCCAGAGAGCCAGCTTTTCCGTCTTGTTCTTAAAAGTTTTGTGCTCAAGTGAACGCTCTTCCTGAGCAACCCTCAGAACAGCTGTGCAGCTTGTGAAAGTCAGACACATTTGTAAATTATCACCCGGGTCAAAATATCCAGCTTTGCCAACGACTTAGGGTTTTCCCATATCTACATAGTCAAAAATATGTGGGGGTTTATGATTGATTTATCTAAAAAAACTGTGTGTGTGTGTGTGTGTGTGTGTGTGAGAGAGAGAGAGAGAGAGAGAGAGAGAGAGAGAGAGAGAGGTGGGAGGGAGGGAGGATAGACAGACAGACAGGCATGCCATGGTGTGTATGTGGAGTTCTGAGGACAACTTGCAGGAGTGGACCTCTTTCTACCATGTGGACTTCAGGGATCAAACTCAGGTCTTCAGACGTTAGGGCGAGTGGCTTTACCCACTGAACCAGCTCTCCATGCCCAGACGTTTTATGTTTCAGAATACATACCACATTCTAAAACACAAATGTTCCATTCTTCTTAAAATGACCACCCTTTTGACCAGCATCTCCTTGTATTTTGCAATTTCATCAGCTGCATGTACATCTCTGGCCCCTGGAGTTTGCCCATCTTTTCACATCTCACTGCCTTCCTTCTAAAACACTATATTTATGTTGTGAATGTGTGTGTGTGTTTGGACACACACATGGTCACTGGTCATCACTTCTCTCCTCCCAACATGTGGGTCCCAGGGATTGAACTCAGGTTGTCAGGCTTGGCGGCAAGTACTTTTCACCTGCCGAGCCATCTCACCAGCCAGGATCTCTGGGCTTTTGGTTTGTTTATAAATAGCCACAGAATGCTCTATTATGTGACTCTGCTGTGGTTCATTCAACTTCTACTATATTGGATTTTATGCCAGTGTTTTCTAATTATCCACAATCCTGAGATGAATAACCTTGTTCAGGCATATATTCGGTTTGAAGGATGAGTTTCTAAATGTGAGATTGCTGAAGTCAGGATGTAAATGCTGTTGAAGGTTTTGTTGGTTTATTTTCTGGTATTGTGTAATAACTTGTATAAAGGCTGGGTCGGTTTGCATGCCCACTAGTAGGCATGCCTGGTCTCTATGGTCCTAGCATCCGTTTGCATGCCTACTAGTAGGCATGCCTGGTCTCTATTGTTCTAGCAAGGTTGTGTTTTTTAACTCTTTAATTTTTTAAGTCTGAAATAATTGGCGGTATTTCCATATACATTTAGTTTACTTTTAAATAAACTTAGATATCTTTTAACATACTTAAGGACCATTTTGTGTTTTATATGGTCTCTATGAATCTTATTTACTATCTTTTGAGATTTTTCCTTAATTTTAAAATTTTATGTATGTGGCTATAGTACATATATACACATGTCTAGTAAGCATTTTCCCCCACCTCTTCATTTATCATTTGACTTATAATAATTTCCCCACACAAAGGTTTATAGGTAGTAAAAATTCTTCATCTTTAAAAACCACGTATCTAGAAGCCAGGTATGTGACTCATGCCTGTGATCCTTGTCCTTAGAAGGCTGTGGCAGGGGGATTATGAGTTTGAGGGGAGCCTGAACTACATAGCTAGACATAGAAAAAAACAACAGCATAACAAAAAATTGGATACAAAATTTGATCATACTTAATCATGTTCTTTTTATGCCTAGGGCACAGAGAAATCAAATCACCTCATGTTTTCTTCTAGCACTTTTGTGGTTTAAATATTTCCATTGTACCTGAGATCTGTTTGGACCGTGTTTTTGCATGTCAGATAAAGGCTTCATCTTCCATTATCTTTTTGCAAATGGCTAGTACAGCTTGTTGAAAATGCATCTTTGCCCTGTAGTTTGAGATAGCACATGTCATAAATTACGTTTCCAAGGTAACCAGTTCTCCTCCGGAGTTTCTGCTCTCTGTCCTTGTGTGCTAGCACCACCCTGTTTCAATTTAAGGAGGCGTTGTGGTATGCTTTCATTTCTGGCAGGGTTGTTCCCCCTAGCTTTCCTTCTTAGTGTTTTCTTAACTATTCTTGTATGTTTGTTTTTCCATATGAAGTTTAGTGTCATGCCTAGCTTCATAAAACCTCCAAAGTCTGATGTTTTTACTGGAGTTGGTAATTTTATTAGAATTTATAAATTAACCTAATTAGAAGTGACTCCTTTATGATGCTGTCATCCTATCCAGGCAAGAACAGGACAGAGCTTTGAATTTGTCCTCATCTGTTGGTTTTCCCTTTAGTAGTGTTTTGAGATAGTTTTTCTTCATGTTTTATGAAGATTCTAGGCTAGGTATTCACTGTTGCTGGTTCATATGCCACTTTGGGAAATCCTACTGTGAACATACTTTGCTCATTGGTTCTTTGTTTTTCCAGACCTTCTTAGCATCTTCAGTACATAGTTTTATTTTTCTAGTTCTTGCTATGTTGCTTCAATGACTTTGCTAAGTAGAATAATGTTAAGCAATGATGAATTACATAATAATTAAAGTAGCATTGTATTTTGTCCCTGGCTGTATCAGTTACTTCTCAGTTGCTGTGATTGAATAAATACTCTGACACAGCAGCCTAGGGAAGAGAGGCTCTATAATCTCCCCAGAAGTACCACTCTTCTACTGTTAAGAATGGTAAATGAAGAAACGATTCTGACTTTGGGAGGAAGGTATAGCCATTCATTCCTCTGTTCTCGGGTTTTATGTTTTAATGGGTACTGAATTGATTAAAGGCTTTAAAAAATAGAAATAATGCTGTAGAAATAATGCTATAATATTCCTCTCATATCTGCCTATCTTGATATGATTCCTGCTGCTAAACCAAATGTATTCTTGAAGAACACATCTCCTTGTTGTATGTGAGTCATGGTCATTTCTATGAGAGTTTTATGTTTCATACTGTCTTCGGAGCATTCCAGATGATTGTATGTGATAGCAGTTGTGACACTATTTTCTGGTGTGATAAATGACATCATTTATGAAACGCTGAGCCCCTCTGGTCTTTGACAGTTCAGCAGAATACTCAGTAGAAATGTGTGGACCTTGTGGTTTTCTGAGATTTTTCTCTATATTTTTATGAAATTGGTTTATGCAGTATTTTGTCAGTATGTGGATCATGTTGATGAATTATGTTTTCCAAGATGATACACTTCATATAGATTTCTGAACTGACAATGTAGAAAGCAACGACTATGTGTAAAGCTGAGACAGAGATCAGGGGAGAGAGCCCTTTCCCATCCTTGGTTTCTAGGGCTCTCCAAGGATGTCATCTAAGTCTTGGAAAGGGTGTGACTGTGGCTCAGTAGGGAATGGACAAGTTCTTAGGATGTTCTTCCAATGAAACCTTCCAGAATTCCTCTCTCTGGGGTGCTATAAAAAAGTTATCTATTAGGAAGTACCATGCATTGAAAACCACTGAGAGCTACCCTCACATTACTGTGAAAGCTACTCATAGGGTTACTGGCTTTCTGCTAGTAGCATTCATCTTCACAGCCTGCTGAGATATGCCAGGGATGCATTCATGAGATGCATCACGGGTGGCCTTCCATTGTGAAGCTGCTCCAAAGGACATTTGGGGAAACCCATAGACGTTGGGCCTTGCAGGTCACACTTTGCTGTGGAAGTCTGGATGACAGCCAGATGCAGCTGTTTATTGCTGCTGGGGTATGGAATCTGAACAAGAAGGAACACGGGAGCAGGGAAGAAGAATGCTTCTTGCAATCTGGTAGAAAAGATGTCTTAACTTTTGAGGGTTTAGAGCCAGTCAAAATGAGAACAATAGCATGTAGCTGCAATTATGGGGTAATAAAAATTGCTCACACTAGGGAAGTGTTAAATGTAAGGTCTGTATGAGTGAATGTATAGTCTGATTTGAATGGGCACCTTGGGACTTACTAGTTGTGACTTTTTGGGGGTAGGAGGAATCTTTTGAAATTCTGTATTTTGGGCCAGTGAGATGGGTCAGTGGGTAAAGGCAACCGCTGCAGCCTGATGATCGGCGTTTGTTGAGTTTGATCATTGGGAGTCACGTGGTGGAAGCAAAGAACCAACTCCCACAAATGTCTTCTGACCTTCTCATGTTGTGACATGTATACACCCGCACACATTGTGGTGGTTTGAATAAAAATGGCCCCCATAGTCTCATAGGGAGCGACACTCTTAGGAGGCGTGGCCTGGTTGGAGCAAGTGTGGCTTTCTTGGAGGAAGTGTGTCACTAGAGGGTTGGCTTTGAGGTGTCAAAAACTGAAGCCTGGCCAGTGTGGCACTGTCACTTCCTGCTGCCTACAAACCAAGATGTAGAACTCTCAGCTACCTCTCCAGGACCATGTCTGTCTGCATGCCACCATGCTGCTCACCATGAAGATAATGGTCTACACCTCTGAACTGTAAGCCAGTCCCAATGAAATGTTTTCCTTTAAAAGAGTTGCAGTGGTCCTGATGTCTCTTCACAGCAATAAAATCCTAACTAAAACACACCTCTACATACAATAAATAAGTGCAAGAAGGTTTTGTGTGGAATGCTGACATTTTAGTTGACAGAGTGGTTCTGATGTATTCATGTGGAACAATGATTAGACTGTACACTGAACTCAACATCAATTCAAGTTAGCTGTATATACGTCATACTGGAAGTGAATAGAGGTTAATCCTTGCATTAGACCTTGAGTTTGATTCCCAGCATTAGAGTTAATCTTGCTTACTCTTAGTTCTTTGATGTTTTATGCAAAATTTAAAAATCAATGTGTCTAATTCCAACAAAAATGTTGTTGTGGATTAATGAAGTCCATAATAAACTTTGCAGAA
Source organism: Peromyscus attwateri (assembly GCA_902168425.1). Lineage (NCBI taxonomy): Eukaryota > Metazoa > Chordata > Mammalia > Rodentia > Cricetidae > Peromyscus > Peromyscus attwateri. The sequence continues at coordinate 54,974 of CABHPP010140092.1, read as the reverse complement.
GAATTTGAGAGCTGCCTGCCACTTGGGCAAGACAAGGCACTCGGTTCATTTCCAGGGTGCTTTTGTCATTGTTAGTGTATCAGAATTTCCTATTTTCCTTGCAGAGTTCTTTTCTCCAATTTATCACCAGCCATCGACTTGACATTTTAGTGCTATTAACGTGGTGTCTTTATTGCCTTCTTCTAGTTTGCTACCTCTTTACAAAGCATACAAATTTACACCTCACAATGCAGTAAACTTGCTTTTAATGCTAGTTCATTCTGGGTTCATTTTGACTTTGTCTTCTAATCTTAGTTGATGAATGTGTTTTGCTTTTTGGCAATCTCCACATCTTTTACTAGTTTTTTCTTGCTGAAGTCAGTAGCCAAGACTTGTAGAGAAGTGCTGAGTAGAAGTGTCAAAAGAAGCCAGAAGCCAGATCCATCCTAGATCTGAGTCACGTCTTGGAAAAGAGCTGCACCTAAGGGCCTGCCGGCCGAAGCCGACTTGTTCCATGCAGACATGTGTGTGTCAGGCTGCTGAGTCACTCTGAGGTGGTTCCTTCCTGTAACCCATCTATCATCTCCAAGGATAATCAGACAAGAGCAATGCTGGGCCTCGCTTTCTAAAACATTTTATCACTCATCAGCGATGGCTCCTACCAAACACATTCCAGTGCCAGAGACGACTGTGTGATTTTTCTTCTTTACTCTATGGCTTTGACAGGTACGTTCATTGTTTGCAAGGTTGCGACAACTCTCTGATCAGAAACACCCCTAAGATGGTCTTAACATTCTTCTTTCTATTTGTTGCTGGGTGTGGCATTGCTAGTGTATTGTCTAGAGATTTCACACTGATATTCCTGCTTCTGATTAGATTCCTTCTCACAATTGCATCTTTACCAGTCTTCATTACTACTGTGCACAGAAGGCCTTGGGAAGTATTTCATCTTGCTTCTTAGAGTTTATGTTCAGTGGGAACTGATGAGTTCTGTCCATATTTGGTAGAATTGGTCAGTTAGCTCTTTCAGTTCTTCCTGGAAGTTCACATTTAGAATGCAATACTCCTTTTTTCCTTACAGATTTCTTTCCATGTTCATGATTTCTGTGGCTTCTGATTTGTATCTCCTATTAGAAGTCTGCTATGCCTTCTCATTTTTTTTTTAAAGGATGAAAGCTTCTAGGACTAGAGGTATGGCTTAGTTGTAGTGTGCTGGGCAAACAACACATGGGAGGCCCTGGGTTTTAGTCCCATCATTGCCTGGACCCCAATCCTACCTCCAAGAAGTATACTTTATTTCATAATTTTAGAAGTCTTCCTTATTCCTTCTTTATCCCGTAGCATCATTTTCTGGGTCTGCCAGGTGTTTCCCGTGGGCTCTTCTGCTAAGCTTTCCAGTTCTTATGCAAACTCACCTTACATGCTTCTGTTGCTGCCTCAGCCCTGAGTGTAGGGTTGTATAGCAAACTGGATGGTTCTAAACTCCTGTTACAAAGTATGGGCTTCCTCATTCAAGAAGAGATCTGCAAGACTGCTGATGTGGCTCAGTTGGTCGAGTGCTTGCTGAGCACGTGGAACACTTTGGATTTGATCCCCAGTTACTGTATGAGCAAGAAATCCCAGCACCCTAGAAGTGGAGGCAGGAGGATTAGAAGTTAAGGTCACCCTTAGCTATACATTGAACTCAAGGTGACTCCAGACTACTTGAGTTGGGGGAGGAGGAGTGGTCCGTGCTGGATGCTGAGGCCCCTTCTGTGTTGGGCATACAGCTACCACACTTTCTTCATTCTTAGTGGAGAGTGTTCAATCTCTAGGTATTTGTGGTAATTTGAATAAAAATGGCTCCCATAGTCCCATAGGGAGTGACTCTATTAGGAGGTATGGTATGGTCTTGTTGGAATAGGTGTGGCTTTGTAAGAGGAAATGTGTCACTAGGGGGGTGGGCTTTGAGGTCTCAGAAGCTCAAGCCAGGCCCAGTGGCTCACTTGCTCTTCCTGCTGCCTGCTGATCCAGATGTAGAACTCTCAGCTACCTCTCCAGCACCATGTCTGCCTGCATGCCACCATACTCCCTGTCATGATGACAACGGACTAAAACTCTGAACTGTAAGCCACTCCAGTGAAATGTTTTCCTTCATAAGAGTTGCCGTGGTCATGGTGTCTCGTTACAAGCAATAAAACCCTAACTATGAGTACTGTAGACCTAATGTGTCAGCCTGCCCCCAGCTCAGTACTTGTTTTGAGGAGCTTAGTTCTAGTTACATTCTGAAGTATGATTGACTGCATTTCCTGAGTACAGGGGAGCCCACTGTCCTTTTACAAGTTGTTTTTAACCACTGAACTTTTCACATAACCCAGATGTGGGAGGCCCATCTTCTTGGTTTCAAGTGTGCTCCTGGTAATGTGTTCCCTCCCCAGACACTCAAGTGTACTCCTGGTAATGTGTTCCCTCCCTGGACAGAGTGCTCCTGGTAATGTGTTCCTTCTTCTGGACACAACATTCACATTTGTTTACACTTCCTGTGGTTTGGAAATGGAAGGACAGATATTGTTCAGGAGCATTCTCTGTTTTTATTGACATTATGTGACTGCTCTGAAAACTTTCTGTTGCTTAATTGGACTCCAAACTGAAATGAGGGGTCTCTCTTATCTAAAATATTAAAGTTGGACCAAGCGCTTCAGTTTCCATGAAATTTAGATTTCTTGTGTCATTTGATATGCAGAATATTATTTCAAATTTTAAGTGAAGTTACTGGAAAGACAGTAGTGAGGAACTGAATCTCCTCTATTTTTATATCAACCATTCAACAAATATAATCCAGTGAATAAAGTTTATTTTTTTCATCTCAGAGTTTTATTGCTATATTTTTGAAGATCATGTGAATTAGGTTAGAAATATTAATTGAAACACAAGTGTACAATTAAAAACTTTAAATTGGAGCTAGGTGTGGTGGTACACACCTATAATCCCAGCATGTGGGAGGCAGAGAAAGGAGAATCAGGAGTTCAAGGTCAGCCTCAGCTACATAGCAAATACAAGGCTCTGTGATACAGTCTCACAAATGCAAAGCAAAAATCAAAATAGAATAGTCTCTTTCTTTTTGTTCCATTCTTTGAGACAGAGTCTCACTATGTAGAGGCTAGTCTGGAAGTCACAGAGTCACAACATTCTGCTTCCCGAGTGTTGGCATCAAAGGTGTGTGCCACCATGCCTGTTAAGACAGCCTATTCTTACCGAATGTTTTTTCTTTGAACAATTTTTTTAAAGAACACGTAGTCTCATGTATGTGCCGTAAGCTGTGTGACCTGAAGAATGAGGATGTGGTGCTGGGTGAGGAGTGACTGCAGCTGCCAGTCATCTTCCACGTTTGTTTGTAATTTTCCATACACGTGGATTTAAAAGACCCAAGAAGCTGTTCTGTCGGGGCTTCAGAAAGTAGGATCTCCCACCACCACTGGAGAAGCTAAATTTTGAGGTGTCTGGGAGCGAGTCTCCGCAAATTCTAAAGTATTTGACTCTTTATTCATCTTCCAGCTGTTTCCTGAACTTCTGTGACATGTCAAACTCCACACGTGGTGTTGGCAGTTTAGAAGTGTTAACCCGCCACAGCTGGTAAATAACCCACAAACAAATGAGGAATTATTATGATTTTGAAAAGCACGCAAGTGCTTTAAGGACATTCCATGGGGTAGAGTTGGTATTTGACTGGGGTTTCCTGGAGAAGCCATGTGGCTGAGATAAGTAGCATGAGCAGGGGTAGCCAAGCTGCAGGAGCAGTGTGGCGAAAGGCTTCAGGGCATGCTGGGATGCACCACACTGGTGTTACGGTAGGACCTGGTTGATGGTCAAGAGCCATGTGGACCACAATGCATCTGTCCAGACGGGGGAAGGGCAGAATCTTTCTGTTGACTTTTGATCCTTGGCTTTGCAGCCATAGACATGTATTTGCAGGGAGGTGATGTGGTCAAACTTGTCTTTTGAGTGGATTCCTCTGGCTACATACAAAGGTCTTGATTTTATTTCAAGGTCCCGTGGAGAATGTGGCCAAGCACATAGCTAGGACTAAAGACTTGCTCTTGTCTGTGTGGGAAGATCTCTGTTTTCACCAAGTAGTGTAGGACTCACAAAGAACAGTGAGAGGAATGAAGCCTCTGACTGTTATTTTTAGGGGAGAAACATTTCCTTTACCAATAAATCATAGGGATTTTTTTTTTTTAAGAAAAAAGAATATTGGCTGTTTAGACAAGAAAAAACAAAAACTAAAACCAAAGGACAGAGCACATTTTTGTCTTCCTATGTGTCTCAACTTGGGATAGTTCTGCCCTCTGCCCCCAAAGGAGATAAGTTATGGCCAGATATGTGGAAGAAATCTCAGAAATAGCCAGCTTTAAAATAGACAGCTGGAGTTGCCTTGAAGTTCCCTACCATCCCCAGGAATCACACTTTTTTACATCCCAGTAGAGCTTAGGAAAAGTTCTTTGTGTATTTTTTAAGCCCTCTGCCCTGCCAGCTTATAATCAAAGCTGAAAGCATAAATTTCAGTTGAGGTAAAAATGCTCGAACTGAGTAAATTATACACGCGCTGACCTCATGTGACAAATCCGGGCTTAGAATTTAGCCTAGAATGTGATTAGATGCTAGTAAAAGCTAGGCTCTTTCCTTTATAAAAAATGCAGAACTACTTATTCATACCAGTACTGACTTTACTTCCAGTAAAAACTTCACTTCACCTCGAGAGCAGACAGAAGATAAACCTGAGGCAGCCTGAATCCCAGGAAGAGCACTAAGTGACTGTGTCTGGTAAAGGTGTGATCTTGTAAACAACCGTGATCTTGTTGCTCTCTCCCTGTGAAACCCTGTCCCTGCCTCAGAGGAAGAACTCTCAGAAGCCAACCATCTCTCTTGCCTTGGTCTGTGATGACAATCTGTGAACAATCTCTCAGGGGCTGTTTATACAGCACATAATTAAAATTCGTTTTTGTTTGTTTGTTTTGTTTTTAAACCAACTATTCAGCACTGGCGGTGAGATCTGGCAGCTATCGAGGAGAATGGGTGTTAGGGTCCTATAGTGAAAAGCCAGTGCGGAGGGTATGAGCTCTGGACCTGGCTTTCTTTTTGTCCTTTGTAGGAATTTAACTCCCTCAATAAGTGAAAGGAGAGACATTGCTTTGGATCTGAAATGTCCCCTAAGCCACATTCCCTTTCTGTTGAAGGCTTAGTCCTCCACTTGAAACTATTGGGAAGTAATCAAAACTTTAAGAGGTGGGGCCTAGTGGGAGGTCATTGGGCCACTGAGGGTATGTCCTGGAGGAGGGTTTGGGGACACTAGTCCCTTCTTCATTTTCTTGCTTACTATTCCTGAGGGTCATGGTTTAACTTTGCCCTCTACATGCTCCCCACTGAAGCAATGGGCCTAACTGAGTATGGACCAAAACCTCCTAAAACTGTGAACCCAAACCTTCGTTTTTAATGAGTTGACGATCTCAGATATTTGTTATAATAAAAGAAAGCTGACGAATGCAGGGAGACAGTGGATACAGTTTAGTGGGGAGCTGCTTTTGATTTGTGTCTTAAAGAAGTGGGAATATTCGGTGTGGCAGAGAGAGAACTGTGTAAGAGGAGGAGAGTCAGGCCGTGAGGAATAGTGGCTGGCCAGTCCCGTGGTTCAGAGGTTCTGTTTTCACTTTACACGTGGTCTGGGTGGTTCTCTTGGTAGAGTGCTTGTCTAGCATGCATGAATCCCTGGATTCACGTCTCAATTCTCTAAACTGGGTGCCGGGACACACACCTGTCATCCTAGAGCTCTGGAGGTGGAAGCAAGGAGATTGAAAGTTCATGGTTGAAGCTACAGAGAGAGTTTGAGGCTGACTTGGGATATGTGAATTTGGGAAATGAACTGCAGATGAAGACAGATAAAGCAGTACACAGTGTCTTTCAACCAGGAGGTAGGGACCATTGGTCCATTGAGGGGACATTTTTAGCCACCACAGCATAGGATAGATGTTTTGGCATCCAGTAGGTAGAAGGTAACAGTTCTGCTCAGCGTCCTCCAGAGCACAGGATAAAAGTCTTCACCTGCAAAACAAGTGTTTAGCCCCAAACACCAGTAGTTCTGAAATGAGAATGCACTATCAATTCATGCATTTAGTCTTTGTTGTTTGAGTGACTTAAAAATGAGCAACCATGATATATTTCTAAGTCTAGGAAGATGAGGGAGAACATGTTGCTTACAGAGAGTCCACTAGTTGCTATTAAGCAAAGCTCCTGCTCTCCAATATCTGCCTCTTCAGGGTTTTTCTTTTCATGAGAGTGGAGGACAAGCTGAGAACGCCTTGAAATTTTTCCATAAGAAATAAAACGCCCAGTACGTTTGCATTTCTTCTGTCAACATAGATTCTTTCTGACATCTCTTGTTGCTGAGCCACATAAGAACTTGTCACTTCCTTCTCAAACATGCTGGCAAGTTTTGCCCCAGTTAAAGGAAATAAGAGGAACTCAAGGAATTGGTAGAGCTCTGCTCTTTGGCTGGCCCACTGGGGAGGTAGCGCCTAATGGAAAGATGTGGAGATGGAGTAAATGCACAGGCTTGCTCAGCACGTGGTGGCCACACTTGTGAGCTCTCTAGTCTCTGGCTGAAGCATGGTATCCCTGCAAAGACATCTTCTCTTCCTACAGGGATTTGTTCCCTTCCTTCAAAATCAGACAGGATTTACTCCAGTTGAATTAAGGACAATGGGGGAACTTTGGAGAGATTCTTGCACTGCTCTCCTTCCTCCCGATCCCAGAAGCACCCCTACTTTCACAGGTGCTCAGCATTCCCAGTGGTGAAGACAGTAGTGATTCTGTTTTAACGGGGGAGAGTGGGGTCAGTGCATATGGCTGAAACAATTAGAAATCCTGGGACAGGGAATACAGTGCTGTTGGGGACAGCTGTGGAGCCTTCCCGCAGACAAGGACACTAATGCCCACACACTTCCCTCCATTGGCAGCTTCTGGGGTGGTGGCCACCACCAGCATTATGAGGAATAGCGAAAGTCCTCGAGAATTATGTGATTTTGAGATGCACATGGTTTGGATATGAGTGGGAGAAGTGCATCATGACAGGGGTTCAATGAAAACTGTCCTCAGTTGGAACCAGAATTGTCATTTTCAGCCATCCCAGCCAACAAAGGAGGAGGAGGCATCAAAGCACCCCGTGCCCGAGTCACACAGGAGAACCTCTCAGGTGAGAACCTCTGGCACTGGCACCCACAGTGTCTGAGATCCCCAGGATTCCAGCTTCAGCAGCTAGTGGAAATCTCTGCTCTTTCCAGATGTGTGATTCCCTCCCGTTTGCACATTTATGGATCTCTAAACCGTTGCTCATTTCATCTCTGTACTAGAATTCCTTTCCTTTTTTTAAAGTTAGTTTTAATAAATACAGAGCTTAATTAATGACATTTGTCCAACAGGCATTACAGTGATTGCCAAAAAAAAAAAAAAAAGATTCAAAATTTGCCAAAAGATAGCCCACTCCTTTGATAAAGCTCCCCACTTCAAATTAGCTGGAGTCTGGCGATGTAGCCCTGGCTGACCTCAATTTACTGTGTAGTTGAGGCTGACGTTAAACTCATGATCCTCCTGCCGCAACCTACTGGGTGCTTCGATCACAGGTGTGCACAGATCACCACACCTGGCTTTGTCATAGGCTTCATCCTTGTGTTCTGAAGGAAACTGGACATGAAACAGCATGGTATTTACCTCTAATGTCAGCCAGGGAAACTGGAGCGTCGGCAGCCCCGTCTGTGTGGTGATTTTAATATCTTCATGTTTTGGTAATAAAAGCAAGCTTCTCTTCAAGCTGTTCCAACTCCATGGGCTGACTCTCTCCCTTAGTTAGGATCAGGTCACTTTGGCCAAATAAATCCCATACTTTAAAAAACCATTACTTCTTGTCTGTAGCTGAATATAGTAATCCGACCATTGCATTTATGTGTTGTTCCATCAGCATAGATGGGTGTGCATCAATGTCTGCACCCAGGCTTGTATTAGAGCTCTGCTTATTGAGTCATAGGTCCATATGGAATTGATTCTTCAAAGTCCACACATTCTTATTAACACTTCTTTCTACTGGCAAACACATTTCATCAAATGTGATATACAGGGTCTGAGGCAGACTTTGTTATGACTCAGCTTGAGGACTTGGGACTCACAGAGGGGCCGTCAATCAAGTCAGTCAGTCCCTCGTGTCCTTCCATCGGGCTTTCTTTTTTTTACAAAATTAATCTTCAACCCCCCACTACCCTGACAGACTTGGCTCTCATTGGAGAGAAAACCAACTCCATCTGGAGCTGCTGCACAGAGGGGGATGTAGGGGCTGCCTCCCACATAGAACTGTCACGTCTGGTGACCCTGGAAGCACTCTTTAGCTAGAGTGTGCCTGGCCCCTCATGTGTACTGACTGCTCACACTCTCTTAGACTTCACCCCTTTCCCGTCCACTGCCAGATCCATAGCGAGCAGGGCTAAGTTGACTGACAAGTCCTCCCCCAGACACCGCTGCTTCCCCACAGTGACAAGTTCACGTGAGGACCCTCCTGAGAAGGACCCAGAGTCGTGTATTCTTTTTACGTGCAAGTGAGCAGCTCTCTAGCTTACTGCCAACAGCTCTGTTGGTCCTGAGCATAAAAGCAAACCCAGGATGGATGTTAAGTTTACAAAGAATAGGGATCAGGGAGGAGCCAAAGAAAATACTTCCTTTAGGGGCAGGGGAAGTATCTCAGTTTGTAAAGTCCTTGCTGTGTGGGCAAGAGGACCCAAGTTCAGTCCCCAGAACCCATGTAAAAAGTAGGGTGTGGTAATATGTCCTAGTGATCTCAATGCTGGGGAAGTAGAGGCGGGGTGTGTGTGTGTGCTCAGAAGCTTGAAGTCTAGTCAGCTTAGCTGACGAAAGACCCTGTCTTTAAAAAACAAGGTGCATGGCTCCTGAGGAACATCCAAGTTTGTCCTCTGGCCTCCACATATATGTGCCTGTGCATGCACACATGGCTACGCACACTTGGGAACACATACACATAAAAGAACTCTTTTAAGTAGGCAGATCATCATGCAGACTCACTGGCGTCCCCACTTCAACACTGAGCAAACAGATCACAGGGGAAGGTGCAGTCTGGGTGAAGCCCACGGATGCGTTTCATCTCCTCCGGGCTTTTGGAAACCATCACTCATTTGGTACAAAAACAGAAGCGTGGAGGAGGTGCTGTGTGAGAGAACAAGGTCAGCCGGGGGGAAACTGGAAGGCTTTTCCAAGGAACCATGTCCTGGCCCCACTCACAGCTCCTCTCTGCCGGGCCTAGCAAAAGTGATTTCAATCTCACATCTAATCAGAAGCAAAATAAACATAGAAAGAGGCAGGCTTTAATTTTAACTTCGCTGTCCTCTATAACGTTTCTGTGTTCTTTTGCCTTAGTCACAGATACGGTCGTGACAAGTCAGACATCTTCGTATGTAATGCCGGTCTTTCTGATGACGTAGCTCACAAAGATACGTTCGCTGACTTACTGCAATCTTTCCTTGAAATTGCTATAGCACAATAGTGAGGGAAGTACATGGATATCTTATGGTACGGTCAGCATTTTTTCTTTTCTTTTATTGAAAATAGACTTTTCCCCATACAACATATTCTGTTTACTGTTCCTCCTCCCTCTACCTCTCCCAGTTCCTCCTCATCTCACCTCCTCCCGTCTGGATCCACTTCCTTTCTGACTCACTTTAGGAAACAGAAAGACATCTAAGGGATAATAGTAAGATAAAATATAGTAACTAAAAACAAAGTGGAATAGGATAAAACAAACAGGAAAAAAAAACAAGAAAAGGAACAAGAAACATACACACACAGACACACTTATTTGCACACTCAGGAATCCCATAAAAACACAAAATCAGAAGCCATAATATATATGCAAAACTTGTGTGGTTAAAAAAAAATAGTTAAATAAAATAGGAGTAAAAGCCCTGATACAACATTATGAGACAAAGAACCTCTGAAGACACCATTGAGTTCATCGGCCATACACACCTGGACATGAAGTCTACCCTTAAGAGTAGATTGTTTCCTCAGTGAGACTCTCCTGGAGAAAACCAATTTTTCATTTGTAAGTGGTTATCGATTGGAGATTCCCCAATTGAGAGTTAGAGATCGGGCATCTTCGCTCCAGAACCCCACCTCGTGCGGCCCTGTGCAGGCCCTGTGCGTGCTGACTCCGTCTCTGAGAGTTCATGTGTACGTCAGTCCTGCTGTGTTGAGAAGGACTTATTTTCTTGGTGTTCTCTATCCCCCCCTGGCTCTTACACTCTTTCTGCCTCCTCTTCCACAGGGTTCCTGAGCCCTGAGGGGAGGGATTTGATGGAGATATCCCAATTAGGGCTGAGTGTTCCCACGTCTCTCACTCTAGGCATATTGTCTGGCTGTGGGTCTCTGTATGTGTTCCCATCTGCTGCAGGAGGCAGCTTCTCTAATGATGACCGAGCAAGACACTGATCTATGAGTGTAGCAGAATGTCATTAGGAGTCAATTTTTCTATGTTCCTTTAGCAGAACAGTAGTATTTGTTTTTCCCCTAGGTCCCTGGTACATCTAGTCTAAGGTTATTATTAGTAACCCAAGCAGCATCAGATATGGGTTCCAACTCATAAAATTGGCCTTCAATCAAATCAGACATTGGTTGGTTACTCCCACGAGTTTTGTGCCTCTATTGCCCTGGTGTATCTTGCAGGCAGGACAGCATTGTAGATCAAAGGGATTGTGGCTGTGTTGGTGGTTATGTTTCTCCTTTGGTAGTATGCAGAGTACCTTCCTGTACCAAGAACACTAGCCAGTAGGCTCTAGGCACTAGCTCAACCTCTCCAGTTCAATGAGTTGTACAGGTGTGGTCTTCAGTAGCAGGGCCTTAACTGTCAGTTTGTATAAAGAGCAACCTAGAGCCTTTGCAACAGCTTGGGCTGCTTGGAGGTTCCCATAGGAGCCCTTGGGTCAACAACTTGATTAGATGTAACCATTCTCATTACTGAAGCTTTGTTTGGTGATGAGAGATGTCCAGCTGGGGCTCTGTCTTGTCTATTAGTTGATGATTTCATTTAGGTCACCTTCACATTTGTAATTTAGGAATCTTCTAACGTATTAGGTTTCCAAATGACCCCTCAAATGCCCATTGCTTTTAGCTGTCCCTCCCCATGTTCCCTCCTCTGCTCCACCTCCTTGTTAGATATTCCCATTTCAGTCCCTCCCATCCATCCATTATTATCTCTTCTATTTCCCCTTCCTAGGAAGATCAGTTGTTTGCCCCAATCCCTTCCTCTATACCTAACTTCTGTAGTTATGTGAATTGTAGTTTGATTATCACTGACTTAAGAGCTAATATCCACATAGATGTGAATACATACCATATCTGTCTTTCTGGCTCTGGGTTACCTCACTTAGGGTAATTTTTTCTAGTTTCATCCATTTACCTGTGAATTTCATGATTTCACTTTTTTTTTAAAAATGATAGAGTAATATTCCACACGCAAATGTACTCAGGAGAGATGGCCCTACCCCTCACCACAGGTGTGGGAGAGCTGGCCCTGATGTCATGGGCCTAGGAGAGCTGGCTCTGATCCTTGCCTGAGGGGGCAGTCCCAGTGACCTGAACTGACCAGCTCAGCTACCACCCAAACCTACATCCTAGGCCTTGAGTTAACTCACCCTAGCATCTGCCCCATCTATGACCTGCTGCAGTGTGTGAAAGGGCTGGTTCCGTGGAATGATAGCCATGAGATCTCTACAACTCGGGGTAACAGCAGGACATACAAGAGGGGTTTCAATGAGGGCCCAGTGATGATGGTGTGCCAGAGGCCTTGAACCAGACCAATGACTCATTGCAATGACCATTTCGAGGGTGGGGCTGATTGGACAAAAGGGTGGACTGAGTGACACGCTGCAGCTCCTGATACCACTAGGGTGAATGAAGAGGTGGAAAGATGGAGGAGTGAGGTGGGTTTTTTGTTTTGTTTTGTTTTTAATTAATTTGAGGGGACATGCTGCAGGGTCTGGGGTAGATATGGAGGGACTGGGAGGTAAGTGGGATTGGAATGCATGATGTGGAATTTCCAAAGATTCAATAAAGAATTATGTGAAAAAAAAAAAGGAAAAGAAATTCTATGAAGAATTGCATTGGAATTTTGATGGGGATTGCATTGAATCTGTAGATTGCTTTTGGTAGGATGGCTATTTTTACTATGTTAATCCTACTGATCCATGAGCATGGGAGATCTTTCTATCTTCTGATATCTTCTTGAATGTCTTAAAGTTTTTTTTTGTTGTTGTTCTTTTAAAATCATGTCTGTCTTTCACTTGTGTGGTTAGTTACCCCAAGATGTATTTTTGAGGCTATTGTTCAGGGTGTTGTTTTTCTGATTTCCTCCTTGATCTATCTGTCATTTGCACATAGGAATGCTACTGAATTTTGTGAGTTGATTTTATATCCTGCACTTTGCTGAGGGAATTGGATTTAGAGAGGAGAAAGAGATGAAGATCTTCAGTTTGTCTGTCTTCTTCCCTGACCTGTGTGGCCGACAGATTCCCAGGAAATGCCTGCAGGAGATGGTAGCTGGGGTAAGGGGATGAGTCATAGGGAAGGAAGGTTGGAGGAGAAGATATGTGTATCTATGGGTTGGGAGCGGGCAGAGTGGGAGGTGTGGCCACAGCAGATATTCTGCTGCAGAAATGGGGGTGAGACTAAGGGATTGGTTTGAAGAACAGGAGGGAGAGTAAAGATCAGAAGCTTGCCTACCTGCTTTGCTGGCCAACTTGCTTCTCTGGAAGGATGGCAGGCAAGTTCCCAGGGAAGGCCTGCTGGAGTTGGCGGCTGAGGCACAGGGATGGGTAAGGTGGAAGGCTAGAGAAGGTCTGGGTGGTGGGGACAGAGAGGGGAGGGGAGGCCACAGCAAG
>CABHPP010140092.1:14530-37030 GCA_902168425.1 Peromyscus attwateri | reverse complement strand
GTGGTTTGAGAGAAAATGGCCCCCAAAAGGACTGGCACTATTGGGAGGTGTGGCTTTGTTGGAGTAGGTATGGCCTTGTTGGAGGAAGTGTGTCACTGTGGAGATGAGCTTTGAGATCTTTTGCTTGATCTTGTGCAGGCAATTATGAGTTCATGACTACAGCAGCCATGTTGTACCCACCAGACCCTGTTTTGCTCTGGTCTGGCTCTTACAATCTTTCAACCTAGTCTTCTGAAATGGCCCCTTGGCTGGTGAGTGTGAATGTGATATGGATGTCTTATTAATTGCTGACCACTCCACTAACACTTATTCTTTGCACTTTAGCCAGGTGTGAATTCTTTGCACTATCCACTGCACAGAGAAAATTCTCTGAGTCCTGAGAGCTACACTAATCTATGAATAGGGGGATATAAATTAAGCAAGCAATCTGATGCTATGTGCATTCATCAGAACAAGGGTTCATCATTGAGATGTACTCCCCAACCATGGGTTCCTAGTTAGATGAATAGTACCAGGCATGTGTTCTCTCCTAGGGAGCAGGCCTCAAATCAGGTTAGAAAGCAGTTGGTCACCTCCATAACATTCACACCACTATGGCACCATTAGGTGTGTCTTGTCACACCATTGACCAACAACTCTTATTACTGAGATTTTTGTTAAGTAAGCCATGGCTTTTTGGAACAGCAGTAAACCTACTACTTTGTAAGACAACTAAAAAAAGTAAGTTAGAAAGGGTTTAGAAGTTAGATAACATGCATGAATATGTTTTATACAATTTAGATGTTCCCTGTCCTTTAGAATAGCCTGGTGAAATGGGGGTAAAATGAGGGAGGAAATCGGTGAGTTGCATATACTAGTGAATGAGATAATGGAGAATGGGTGATGTCGTGTAAGATGCTAGGTACACGTGGCAGCAATTCTGACTTGTTCTGGTGACAGCAACATACTCTACTTGTGCTTACAGCACTGGGGATTTAAAATAATTCTTAGAAACTCATTGGTTTGTTTTCAGTCTCTGCAGTTTGAACTATTTTATTTCAACTGGAATGGTGAGAATTAAAGAATAGCATAAATGTTATGGAGACTTGGACTCAGAAGTTTAGGGCTATATTGGTCCAGGGTTCTCAGTGAATTAGGACCAATAGAGTACAGTCATCCCTCCGTATCCTTGGGGATAATTGGTTTCCAGATCTCTGTTGATACTCAAATCTGAAAAAAGCTCAAATTCCTTACATAATATGGTACATTATGTGCATATAACCCATGCATGTATGCTTTAAATCATCTTTAGGCTCCACGTAACACCCACTACAATGTAAATGCTATGTAAACACTTGCTGACTACAGTGTTTAGTATTTAAAATGTCTCATAAATTCTGTGTAAACAATTGTCATATTGTATTCTTTAGTATTTTGACATGTCTCATAAATGCTATGTAAACAGTTGTCTAATTGTATTATTTGGGGAATAATGAAAAGAAAATCTCCTGTAATAGTCAATAGAGATGCAATTTAAAAATATTTTTGATCTATAGCTTATTGAACCCTCCAATTTGGTACCTGTAGATGTGAGGGGCTGACTGTATTTCTAGTTCTCAACCTGTGGGTCATGACCTCTTGGGGGTTAAATGACCCTTTCACAGGGGTTGCCTAAGACCATCGGAAAACATAGATATTTACATTGCAATTCACAATAGTAGAAACATTACACTTATGAAGTAGCAATGAAAATAATTTTATGATCTGAGGTCACCACAACATAAAGAACTGTATGAAAGGGTCACAGCACTAGGAAGGTTGAGAACCACTGGGAGAGAAGAAGGTGGGGAGAGGGGTTCCATTATTGGCACATAATATTTCAGAGCTGGAAAACCTGAAATCCATACCCAAAACTGGATATGTAGGTGGAGGCAGCCATTGCAATCTTGCATATGAAGGCAAGATTGATCTATGTCTTGTATGCTTCAGTCTGGGGCTGAATGCCCTCCGTAGTGGAATAACAGGCCTTTACTGATTATTTGGGACCTGGCTTTGTTGTTAAAGATAATCTACTTTGCTCATGGTCTATAGGTTTGGATGTTAATCTTCAAAATTGTCTATCAGCATCTAGCCAGACATCCATCCATCCATCCATCCACACAGCTGGATGCCAGAATCTAGCCAGGCTGACACATGAAATTAACCACCTAGAAACACATACATGTTCACCTTTCACTATCTTGCATCCTGGATGAAGAACAGGCCTTCAGAGGTCATGGTGACATGTTCCTGAAGGTAGAGCTTGGGTTTTAGCTACCTGTGCTGATGGCTGTCCTCAAGCCCTACTCTCTCTGCTGAAATCTGAAAGTGAATCAGGTCATAGCAGACAAGCCATATAAATGAGGGTGATCAGCTTACATATTTTGACATCTCACAGAGCAGACATTTTTTGAATAGTATGTTGTAATAATAATGAAAGATGTTAAGGGCGGGAACCTGACAGGGAGTTTCTTCTTTGACATGTGTCATTTAGAAGCGTTGTCAAATCGATGAGGTAAACCATACTGTAGTGCTGCACATGCATTTAATTATGTTACTAGAAAAAAATTCACATATTATTCTAGCATCTCAAAAAAAAATCAATCTGTAATAACAGGAAATCCGGGGCCCTTTTATTTACTCTCTCTGAAACAATTGGTTCCAGCTTCACAGGGCAAGGAAAGAAAAACCCGTAAAACCTGTGACAGCTACAATAACACATCCAGCTGCACTGAGCCCAAATACAAGATGATCGGAGGATCGATCCGATGCTGAAAGACGTTGAAAAGTGCAGGCATGCTGTCGTGGACGTCGTGGTTTCTTCCTTTTCCCACTCAGCAAAGGAAGATGCCAGCAAATGCCAAGGGGATGCCAAGCCGTAAAGTCCTTTTCATTTTTGTTTTCTTTCCCAGATAGCATCTCTGCCAGAACAGCTGCCAGCTCCAAAGACCCATGGCCGTGTCAGTCTTAGAACTCTGGCAAGGAGGAAGGATGTTAATGGGTTTCTCTCATGACTAAAGGCTAGACGAGTCTAGACTCCCCAGCAGTGTAAGAGTGAGCTGCGTTCAGTGTCTAGACAACATTTACAACCAGCTTGTTGACATCCACACAGTTGAGCCCCACCCTGGTTCAGACGCAGTAGGTCTGGAGGGAGCCGGAGGATCCCCATTTCTGACACATCCTCAGGGTGGGACCAGACTTGGAGATCCGCGTGCCTGTGCAGTCCGTGGTGGATTGTACTAGGAAGTCATTGCAAACCTTCCATGTTTCTGATTGTTTTTCCATCTGTTAATTCACTTGTTTTATTATCTAGTGAGAGAAATATGGCTGTGTATATAAAAATCACTGTAATCAAAGGTCTTCCAATTTGATTTTTTTTAAAGTGGAAAATACGGGCAAGTTACATAATGATAAAAAGTAATGATATATGGTTATAAACCAAAGGCTTCAGGCTTTCCTAATGCTATCAATAAGCCAATCTATAAATTAGAAGGGAATTAATCTAGGCTCCCCTGTAGATCAGAAACAAAGGAACCCGTTTCTACCGGGGCTGCCTGTGACTGCCTGCGTAAGTGCAAGGGTGAATTTCTGGCTCAGGCTCAGATATCGTAACTCAACAGTCATCTTGCTCTTTTGATGGAGCATGAAATTAAAGCAATATGGCCCCCAGCTGAAGGCCCAGTTTTGTGGGAACTGGGCCCAGGACACTGCTAGGGGACCATGTGAATGAGAGAGGCCTGGATTTTCATCTTGGTTGGTGGGCAGCCTGTCAGTTCTCTTGGAGTTAGTGGGCTGGGGGCTCCCTCCAATCCCAGGCCCAGTGACAATTGTACCCTTTGTCCTTTCTCACAGGCAAAGCAGCCTTCGTCCTACGTGATGGTCTGCCTCAGGGTCCTGGGAGGGCCTGGTCTCTCAACACTTCCTCAAGGATGACTTTCCTTTCATTTTTATGGAGGTCACTGCCCTGGCCATGTTACATAGGATTTCCCTGCCTTAGCTATGATCATGTTCACAGCTGTTTGAGTTAAATCCAAGAGAATGTATGCAGAGCCCTGAAGAAGCCAGAAACACTTCCACCACCAGTGTGAGGCCAGGCACACCTTTGACTTCCCCAGTCACAAACCTTCAGCTCACATGTGCTCCTACAGAATGCCTTCCCGACCTCCGGGATGGTTTTAAGTGCTGGATTTATGGCCTGGCTTTTGAAGTCATACACCACTTCCCCTTGGAGCTCGTGGTCTGTTTCTGGGGGTAGCTCTGCTTGGCCTGGATAAATGCTCTCTCCTTTGTGTGGGCTCAGGCACCAGCAAACCTTGATGCCCCCTCCTAGTTAGTATAAGTTGTGCTCGGTGGACGTGTGTCAAGGACATACAGGTTCCTCTCCATCCCGCATCTCAATGAAGTGGGGAAGAGGGCCTTACAGCCCAGCGAAGGTCCTGTTTGCCATTAGAAATGGCCACACTTTACCCTTGGCTGTCTCCCTTTCTACACTTGCCTCAGAGTGGGGCTCGGATCAGGAGCATGATCAATGAATACTTCAGTGACAGGACCAGAGAGTAATGACTTGTTAAAGAGAAGCTGACATCACTTTTCCCATCTTGCTGGAGGACGAGAGGCTGTAGAATCCACCATGATCCTGAGGAGGGAGTTAAATGGCTAAATACAGACAGACAACCCCCCACGTTGTGTATAACTGTTTATATAACATTGTGTACGCAAGAACTGGGGCTCTGTGTTCACTTCCAGTGTGATTTATAATTTGCTTTATCTCATTACTGTTCCATTGGCTAGACGGGACACTCTTTTCCATCCTGTCACGGCACTGGGGAAATTAAGGGAGTAGGTGGCTCCACACTTTCTAGCAACACGTTGGTAAGTTAAGGCTGTGAAGAGCCCCCTAGGGGCCTTGTCTTTGGCATGCTAGGTGCAGCAAAGGGCCCAAGACTTTTGCATTGGGGCACAACTAACCCAGCAGATTCTCTAGTGTTCTAGAAAGGGTTGCTGGCAGGGGAGCAGGCTAGGTAGGGAACTACGCAGGTAAGGAGTGCCCCTTCCAGAATAAAAGGAAAGAAGAGAATCAAACCTCAGGAGAGATGGCCCAAATTGAATTGTCCCATGGAGAGGAGACAGCTGGTAAAGGAAGTTTGTCATGTAATGTGTAAGGACACACAGTCTCAGGTAGTGGCAGTGAAGGAGGGGTCCAGCTCATAAGAGTGTCTCTCCATGGAGAGAATCCATACCCTGCCTGAGAACCAGCCTCCATGAGAGGGGGTAGAGGATGCCCCAACAGCAGGCATCTAGTTCACCCTTTTCCATATGTATGAGTAGAGGTGTGAGGTGCCTGCCTGCAGGACCTGCCTAGACTCCATGAACCCTCTCCCGAGAGGCTGCAGCCTGCAACCAGGGAGGGAGAAATATGCCCAATAAGGGGTTCAGGGCAGGGTTGGGCTCCCCACACTGGGCCCTGTTTTAATCTGTGTAACTGAGTCCGCAGGTTCTGCCTGTCTTCAAGACCAACCTTGGCTCTTGTATTTAGCCATTTTCTTAGTTCTCATGCTCCAGAGAGGGAGGGATTGAAGGCTTATGTCATTAGAGATTTCCTTGAAACCTTACCAAATGAAAACGTGACCTGGGCTTGATTTTGTTGCTGGCCGCATGGATGGATGGATGGATCAGGAGATGGTCCAATTGGCTCTGAACTAGCTCCTTTCAGGAGGACTTTGCTTTCAGTCACATCTGGATTGATCTTCCTGCCCACCTCATCCACTGTCCCTGGCCATTTTCACTGCCTGTGCAGTAAACTGTCATTGGCAGAGTAGATTGGGGGACTGTGGAGCATCATCCTTGTGAGTGGCTTTAAGAAGACAGAGGCTGTCACAGCAGAACTAAGCTGAATATTGTACAGAAAATATGGACCTCTTCTTTCTACCAAACAACTTGGGATGTAAGCATCAGGAGTTTAGAATGTACTAGATAGACTGGGGGGATGACTTTTGTCTTGAGAGGGACTGATTTCTAGTTGTGTTTTTTGTATGTGAATTCAGATCTTGAAAGTTGATATAGCCATTCTTAAAAAAATCTGTAAGTAGGATGTTAAAATAAAAACTTAAAAATAACAGTAAGAAAGGTTTCCATGCCTTTGCATAAAATGTGTGAAAACTAACAAAACCTGGGGTACACTGGGCACTGTATATCTGTACCTCATTGATAATAACTTTTATGCATTAAAATCTTCATCGATGTGAAGTAGAGCTGAGTACGTAGAAGTCTAAGCACTTTCAGATGATTCCAGGCAAAGTCTTGGAGAGCATCAGTTCTAGAAAGTGGCAAGTAGAAGGGTCATCTGTGACCTGCAAGGCATTGTTCCCTGAAATCCGTGCATCGTGAGTCATTTGCGTGGGTGGCAGCACAGGGTGGGTCTCAGCTGGAGTCGTAAGAACAATGGGAACCCAGTTTTCTGCCTTTTCACCCTCCTCCCACGTTTCCCCACTCACTGGCATATTAGTTTGTGAATGTGAAGATGTCCACAAGCAAGAAATGTTCTGTGAAATAAAGACAGTGAATGAACGAATATGTGTCAACATCTCCAAGGTGATTGAGAACGAGGAGCCTTCACACTCGCCCAGTCCTCTCACCCCTCATTCACACACCACAGAACCATTTACAAAGTGATTTGTGGTAATATTATAGTTGTCTTATAAAGCTTTGTTCTTTTAAATCTCAGTTTGTTTTAACTTCTCACTTCATTAAAAAAAAACCTTTTGCGATTGTCTGTGTTCACCCACATGTGTGGATACACAAGAATATGTGTGTGCAAGAACCCAAGGAATCTGCCTATCTCTGCCTCTCCAGCACTGGGGTTACAAGCACACACCACCATGGTCTTCTTTTCACGTGGGTTCTGGGATTGAACTTGGGTCTGAATGCTTGCGTAGCAAGTACTTTATTGACCACACTATCCCCCTAGCTTCTCCTGTGATTCTCAATTCCTAATATCTGATGAGGCTTTAGAGAAGTAGCTGGGTACACCAAGAATTTTTTTAAATGGGGAGGTATAGGAAGGGGGTTGTCTTAGGATTACTGTTGCTGCAATAAAATACCATGACCAAAAAGCAAGCTGGGGAGGAAAGAGTTTATTGGGCTTACACTTCCACATTGTGTAGTCCATCATTGAAGGAAACCAGGACAGGAACCTGGAGGCAGGAACTGATGCAGAGGCCATGGAGGGGTGCTGCTTACTGGCTTGCTCCCCATGGCTTGCTCATCCTGCTTTCTTAGAGAACTCAGGACCACCCAGTCCTGGGATGGCACTACCTACTATGAGCTGGGCCCTCTTCTACTGATCACTAATAGTGAAAATGCCTTACAGCTGGATCTCATGGAGGCATTTTCTCAATCGAACTTCCCTCCCTTCAGACAACTCTAGAGTACATCTGTCCAGTTGACGTAAAATTAGCCAGCAAAGGAGTGATGACATTTCTTGGGAAGTAAGTGTTAGGCAATAACAGTGGTGAAATCTTTTCATAGGAGGGATTTAAGGTCTTGGCTAATATTTTCAGGTAGAATTAGCAGCATCCACAAATAGGACTATTGCCAATCTACAGCAGGACAGAACAGCTCTATTCCTGTCTGAGGATTCTTATGAACTCTTAAACAAATATGTGAAGAGACTGGAGGTTGTAACTCATTCGAGGTGGCCAGATATTTAATAAAACACTGTTCTAGTTTTAGAGAATCCGTAAGAACTATTTTAATTAGTGATAGGTAAATTGTTTATTCAGCCCATAACCTACTCTGTCCTGTTTTATAATTTTTAATAAAGTATTTTCAATAGTTCTTTAAGAATTTTAAGCCAGGCGGTGGTGGCACACACCTTTAATCCCAACACCTGGGAGGCAGAGCAGATGGATCTCTGTGAGTTTGAGGCCAGCCTGGTCTATAAGGCTAATTCCAGGACAGCCAAGGCTACACAAAGAAACCCTGTCTCAAAAACAAACAAACAAACAAAAAAACATAAAAAGTTTGTGCACATACATGTTTGATCATAGTCACCCTCCCTGCCCCAACCCTCCCCAGATCTACCCAACTGTCCCTTCCCACCAGACTTTGTGTCCTTTTTCCTCATCAAGGCCAATTTGTGCACCAAGATTCTTGGATGTGTGGCTTTCCACTGGGGTGTGGTCGAGTTATCAAGGGCTACACTCTGAGAGAACACTGACTCTTCCTTTTCCAGCAGTTAACAATTGCTAATAGCTCTTCAGCCAGGGGTGGGGCTTTGTGCCCAGCTCCCCTCTCCAGGCTGGGATTTGGTCCGACTTGGGCTTGCACAGGTCTTGTACATGTTATTTCAACCACTGTGAGTTTCTATGAGCAGCTACCCTGCTGTGTCTAGAAGACATGGTGTTTTCTCCTAGAAATTTCTCCTCAAAGATGATCAGAGAGACAACAGGCTGATTCAGGGGCCCTTTAAGAAAATAATAAAATGAACATACAAGGAATGGGCACACAAGAAGTACTAGGTGTCTGCTGCCAGCTGGTGGGCTCTGACTGTACACGGAAGCTTTGCTGATTGGCATTTGCTGCTTCTGTGATACCTTTTAGATCTCATAGCTGTGAGTTTGTGTCCTGAAGTGTCAGCAGCAGATATGGAATATGGTTACTAATTAAAGATATTTCCTGTTAGTCAGGACGGAAGAATCTGCTACTGTGGTCTTAAAACTGGGCTTTTGGTAGATCAGTGGTCAGAAATAATGACTAAGAAGAGCTGGGATAGGAAGTTCCCTGGGTCATCAGCCTAGAAAGCTTACCTTTCTAGGTAAGATTGTTTTATGCATTGAGTTGGTGTTTGTAATTGATTTTCTTTGAGGAGGACATTTGATCATCCAAAAATCTGTCAGGGAGTTAACAAGTTATGTAGGAAAAAAAATCCAGTATTGTTACTCTGTCTTCCCTTCTCTGCTGGGAACTATTAATCCTTCAGTTCAGACACTGTTGGCCCAGTGGGGCAGGATCTGTTCCTTTCACATAGTAGGTGAGTCTGATGGCCTCCCACTATAAAATATAAAAATATGGTAAGTGAATGCAGATAAATGGACGCGAATAATATCTAATTGTCATCTCACTTATATATGATTTCTTATCTATGCACGGTGTGAACACCTGGGAAAGTCACATTGAATGAATTATCTTTTCTAGATGAGATTAAAGGAGTTGCCCCTTATGATAGGTTTATATAATGTTTGAATTTTGTGTGACAATGAATTAAAAAAAACCATCTTCTACAGGAAACATTAAGGAATTAAGATTCAACCTAATGATTGTTAGAAAGATGGTCTTTATTGTGACTGTGTGGTTCTTGGAGTCAGTCTGCTCTTAGAAGACTGCATGGCCACCTAAGGTTTGTCTTCCTTTCACTGCTCATGTATCTATTTAGCCAACCTTCTAGAACTTTCCACTTAGCCTGCAAATGTTCACTGTTTAAGGCAGTTATTTCACACGTGTTATGATTCATGCTCTCCCTTTGTGAGAAACCCCTTCCTCCTCTTCACTTAACTCAAACCCACTGTTCACATTTGCCTCCCCAGCTGTCTATCCAGGGCTATTTCTCACATAAACGTGGAGGCGCTAGTGTTTTTGGGATTGTGGACACGGAAACACCTGATCCTGCAACTTTGCAGAACTGTGGCTCACGTTTTACTCACCTCTATATTTTCAGTTCCTATGTTGGTGAGAACTAGTTTCCAGTCCTCCTTAATGTCTTCAGGAGTATGAGGCTTCTGTGAACCTAACGGGCAGTGCTCGGGGACTTGGGGTAGGAAGTGAAAACTGCAGGGTAAGGTTCTGGGCATCTCGTGAAGTTGGTTCATCTCAGCCAGGCCCAGCAGCTGCTTTGGAGCCTCTGCTATCTTTGGAGCTGGGCTGTTGAGTGCCACAACACAAACCAAATAGTGACGTGATTTCCTTCATTCGCAGGATGGGAAAAATTCTACAGCAGGATATTCTGTCGCATGTCCTAGAACGTCTCACTGCCCTGGATGCTTGCTACTGGATGCATGGCTCTGAGTGTTGGCCACATGGCCAAGTAATGCACAAGTAGCAAATAATTGTTATTGAAGAAAATCATAAACAGCTGATGTTTATTTTAGCAGTTTAGTCTGTGCCCTGTCCCCAACACACACACTCTCTCTCTTCTTTCTCCTCTCTCTCTCCTCTCTCTCTCCTCTCTCTCTTCTCTCTCTCTTCTCTCTCTCTCTTCTCTCTCTCTCTTCTCTCTCTTCTCTCTCTCTCTTCTCTCTCTCTCTTCTCTCTCTCTCTCTCTCTCTCTCTCTCTCTCTCTCTCTCTCTCTCCTCCCTCCCTTCCTCTCTCCCTCCCAGTGTGGTTGGAGTTTTATATTGTGATCAAGAAAAGGTCATGTATTATGTCTTCAGTCCATCCTGAATCTGGAGGATTCTGGGTACCTCACCCATCTGGCCTACTCCAGTATTTAGAACTGCCAAAGATCAACAAAGATATAGAACTATTCTCCTGAGCATGCCAACAGACCTGTTTGCATTTTAGCTGAAAGCAATCCACAGAGTGAGTTTATCTAGAATGATCTCCCTCCTTGAATGCTACCACTCAATTAGACAAGTGGGAACCTGTCTGCAGGCTCAGCCAGGACACAGAGGTCAACAAGAGAGACAGGTTGCCCACCACCCAGAAGGGAGGCTTTCCACCTGCCACCTCAGGGTGGAGGCCATTGAAATGGGAAATGCAGAATTCAGAGGGGATTCTCCATGTTTCCAGAGAAGGGCCCTGGCAGGAGCTGCCCAAGGTACTGTTAGTGCCAGAGACTAGCATGTGACAAGCTTAGTCGTGCTCATGGGAGAAGGTATGTAGATTCTGGTCAGGTCTCACGTGGTTTTAAAGAAAAAATTCCCTTTGACACAGGTAGAAAGCAGTTTTATTACCGAGCAACTCAAAGGGTTGTGGCAGTGCTTTGCAGGAAACATGCCTCTGTGTTCGGTCTTCTGCCCTGTTGCGATATCTCTCAGTCTCTAGAGCCATGAGGTCTTCTGCCTCTGCTTCTCTCTCTGTTGGCTCATTGTCTGGACACTGCACCGCTCCTCCTTGGCAACATCTGAAACACATCTCTAAGTATCTTAGCATTCTGAAAAGACAGATTCTGATTGGTTCCCAGTGTACCAATGGGTCAGGTATTTCTTCCAAGTGAATGTGCACACGTGTATGTGTGCACACACAACTATCATGCTAAAAAGACTTAAGAGAAGTGTGGGTTATTGCAGAATTTCATTATTTTAATACAGCTTTAATTCTTACATGTTCTTTAGAGTAGTCAAATAAATATAACATAGGCTTACAAGTTATATTGGCTCAAACGTCCACTTGTCTTCTCTACATGTTTTATTTAACCTAAGAATTCACAAGTAAGTTTGTGAAAAGATCTCCTGCTGGTCTTGTCCTCAGAGTCTGATTTTCAGCTGTGTGTGTAGTTGAAAAGCACTGCACAAGCACTCCAGACTTTCCAGTCTCAGAACTGTCAGCAGTCACGGTGGCTGCTGAGTGGAGGCAACCGTTTTTATATCCCATTACAAAGCAGACTTGACTTTCTATGTAAAAAGAAGTTTACTGGCTCAATAACCCAGGTGGTCAAATGTACTTCGGCAAGTAAATTGGAAACCGTTTTAAGAAGGTGCCTTGAACCCTAGAAAGGAGGTGAAAGATATCCTTGAATCAAACTGTGAAACATCTTTAGTTCTTCCATAGAGGAGCCTGGGAGGGGTTTTCCTGCCAACACTTTGTTTCTGTGACTTTTTGTAAAATTACAGACCATTCTCTCCTCCCCTCCCCCCTCCATATGTGTGTGTGTGTGTGTGTGTGTGTGTGTGTGTGTGTGTGTACAAGTGCCCATGCCATGACACATGTGCACATGTGGAGGAGGTCAGAGGATAACCAGTGGAAGTCAGTTCTCTCCACCTTGAAGTCGTGAGGGATCAAATTACTACTTAGGTCATCAGGTTTGGCAGTAAGTGCCACACCTTGTTAAGATATCTTACCCCGTGTCTTGTTTCTGTCATTAATGATTGTAATAATAATATAGTCACCAAAATAGAAAATAAAGCATGAAAAACAGTCGAGTAAACCCTTCCATTATACCGTGTGTAACTAAACAAAGACATGTGGATCAGAGAAAGAATTAGTAGTAGAGAATTAGGGGTGCTGAGGAGTCCATTATAACCTTGCAGCATTCTGCAGTTACGATTTTGGGCTCAACAGTCTTTGTGAAGCGACTGCCTTCATACCTGGTGCTGAGCCTCAGGTGGGAAAGACGGACACTCAGGAAAGACAGACGTTTGCAAAGACCAAGGACAAGCTGGGCCCACAGGTCAATAGCGTCTCACGTGTCCGTCCTCCACCATACGGAAGACCAGCAGGGAAGCTGAGCTGCTTAAGTTCAGGGATGCTCATGATGGCCCAGGGTAGAGAGAAGTTGAAAGGGAAGCACAGTAGGAGCTGGAGGACTTGGGGTCTAGCTGCTGCCCCGTGACTGGTGACTGCGCTGACCCTGGGAATGTACAAAGCAGGCTGCTGCTACGTGCCTCCCACGTTGTGTGCAACCTTTCCTGGGCCAGGAATTCTGAGAAATGCATTGCAAGCTTAGCTAGGCTGACACAGCATGGAGGCAGCAGGATCTGGAAGTGTGCACACAGTCCCATAAAGAATGCAAACAACTCTGCCTCTGTTTCCAGGTTAAGCTGACTATAAACTTTGGCTGGTATGGAATAATGCGTCTGCTTTATTGAAAGCTACCTTACAGTGAGTTGGGGGAGTTACTACAATCTTGTAACAGCTCTCTACGTAACTATTAATTTCAGAACTGAGTGTAGCGTACAAAAAGTGGCCAGCCCTCTAAGCAGGGAGGCACCCTTTTAATTAAATTCTGCCCTTCCACGTGTGCCCTGCCGTTGGGATTCTGTCTCCAGCTGCCTTTAATATTGCATAACCCTTTGTGTCCTGCAGCTGGGTCGCATTCAGTAATTACTTACAGTGCATCCGAGGAAGGTCCTCCTGGAGCTCCCATTAATCATCTGCAGGAGAGAATGCTGGGAGGAAATGTTACTGCAGGTCACTTTCCCCTGCTGATTGGAGTCCCCCTCGAACTCAGTACTTGATCTTGGCGCCCCCACTTGAATCACTCCTGGAAGATGGACTGCAGCTGGGTCCTGTCAACCCCGGGGACTTTGGCCATAGTTTGGATTTAACTCAGCTAACGTCTTAGAAACTGAGGACAAAATGCCTCATCTGCATTTCCCAAAGCAGTGTACAGCAAAGCCAAGGCAGATAAGTCACCTGAGATGTCACTCAAAGCAAAAACTCAAGCAGGACGTTGGGTACCAGGAAGCAAAGTTCTGAGCATTGTTGCGGCTGACCTGACGTTTCCCTAGCCAAGACCTGGATACCCTGCTTCAGAACACAGAGTAGAACTGAGAAAACAATTGCCCTTGGACCTGTAGGGAGACATTTCATTACCAAGGTTATAGACAGCGAGACTTTCTTCTAGTACTTTCCATGATTTCTTTACGCTCTAGAGGAATGGCTTTAACAGGACTTAACAAATGGGGCCAGACTGTTTGAGGATGTTCACATTGTGGACAACACTGACTCTCTTTTATACAACAAAAAGAATAACACCGGCCATTTCCACACGGGAGGGCAGTAGGTATTTTAAACTTTGACATGTTTGCACCTTTGAGTGCACCTTTGAGTGCTTGGGAATGACAGCTTCTGTACGAATTCTGTCACCGTTGACTAAGACAACCATGTGGCCTGCTCAGGGTCACTGTCTTGATCTTTCTGGAGTAGAGGTCCAGGGATCTGGTACAAGAACAGATTCTTGAATTGTGACTTCTGGTCTTGGGCTTCTGGAGCACAAACTGAGCATGCCACCTGTCCCCCAGACCCAACTGAAGGGGACAAGAAGTCAGGGTCCAGGTCACAAGGCAGTCTCTCAGCTTCTGTGACCGACATGTATCTGCTTCACTTTTCCCATTCAATTCCACTTCCCTTCCCTGTTGTTGTTTTCTTACTCTGTCTCTTTGGGGGGCCACCACCCAGCTCCCAAATAAGTCTCATACAGAGGCTTATTCTTACTTATGAATGCCCAGCCTTAGCTTGGCTTGTTTCTTGCCTGCTTTTCTTAAATTAAAATTATCCCATCTATCTTTTGCTTCTGGGCTTTTCCTTTTCTATTCCTGTATACCTTTCTTTGTTTTTTATTCCACAGCTGGCTGTGTAGCTGAGTGGCTGGCCTCTGGAGTCCTTCTCCTTCTCTTTCACTCCTTCTTCCTTCCCCTAGAACTCTCCTTCTATTTATCCTTTCTCTGCCTGTCAGCCCCTCCTATCCTTTCTCCTGCCTCACTACTGGCCATTCAGTTCTTTATTAGACCATCAGGTGTTTTAGATGAGCAAAGAATCACAGCATCACAGAGTTAAACAAATGCAACATAAACAAAAGTAACATACCTTAAAATAATATTCTACAACATCCCAGGTTATCCAATGCCCTCTTCCAACCTCCATGGGCTCCAGGCACACATTTGGTATATGCACATATGTGCAGGCAAAACACTCACACACATAAAATAAAAATAAAATAAAACTTAAAAAAAAACATTCCAAATTCTGAAATGGTTTACCACTTTACCTCTTTATTAGAGTCACGTTCTCAACTTATGTTGGGATGCGCAGAGCACACATGCCTGTTGATTGAGCTGTCGGGGCAAGTACAAAATGGATGAATGAGGATTCAGGGGACACATGCCCTCTCACTGCCAAATGGTGAAACCACTGCCTACCTTAGTCAGATCCATGTGGTCGCTGGCAGAGACCAGATGTTCTGTGTTCTGAGTTCCCATCCCAGGCCCTTATTCTTTCCAAACAGTGGAGCTGTCAATGGGACACCTGGAGTCTAATCAAATCCCCAGATAGTGACTGGGAAAGGTGAGCAGGGCCACACCATACAATTTGATACCCCCTTTCCTTTGCAGTAACCTCCACAAGACTGCCCTGTCCAGTGTGGAGGAAGATGGTGATCCCTGCTAGACTACAACTACTTTCTCATCACCTACTTGTATAATATCTCTTACAGAGCAATGAGAAAAGAATCCAGTGCTATGTCTAACAAATCTTAAGACATGGCTATTGTGGCTTATTCTTTCGTAGAACTCTTTTAGAAGTTCTTCAGCCTACCAACATCTTAGGACCAGTGACCCCAAGTGGAGCAGTCAATACAATAACCCAAAGGACCACTGACTCACAGGGTAAATTAAGAAATGTCTTGTGGGTGTTAGGAAATCTAAATCTGAAGGCAGACTGTGGTGTGGTTTCAAAATCAGAAACAAGAGGCAGTAAATCATGGAAATGATGAGCCAACTTCTCACTCTAATGCCTTAATGTGGGCTCAAGTTTGTGACCCTGACAGAGTATTTACTTATTTGTTTATTAATTAATTAATTTATTTATTTATTCATTTACTTACTTATTTAGTGTATACGTGTGCAGGTGTATGTGCAGGCTGTGGGACAATCTCCAACATCATTCCTAAGGAATCCTAAGGAATTCCTAAGACAGGGTCTCCTATTGGCCTGAAGCTCACCTATTAAGCTTAGACTGGGTGGCCAGGAAGCCTCCACAGTACAGTGGTTGCAGGTGTGTACCACCATGCCCAGCTCCTTTACATGTGTTCTGGGGATCACTCTCTGGCTCTCACACTTGTAAGAAAAGCACTTTGTCAACTGAGCCATCTCTCCAGCCCCTTGACAGAACTATTCTATTTCACTGAATGCTGGTTGGTCCCTGGAACTCTACTCCCAATGCTAGATGACCATAGCCACGTGTGGCCTGAGGGCTGGAGGGAATGGAAAGCCCTAGCACTATTGAGCATGCTTACAGCACCACACGGTCACACTCCTGAAGCCAGAGCCCTCCAAGCAGTGGTGATGGCTGCCCCAGAGTTGGAGGAACCTTCTGAAATCCAGCTGCCCAGTGTTCTTGAGGACAGGGCCATGGCACTGCAGCTCTATCTCTTCAACGAGTTTTTGGGGCTTGGTAGCAGGCAGCTGCCTCCAAGGCAAAATGTCTGCCCACCTAAAAAGCACATTTCTTTTCTCCAACAAAAGCGGTTTTGTGCCTGGCATGAATTTTGTCTTTGACTTTGTCCTTCGTCCTCCTCCCACAGAAACAGAAAGGATTAATGGCCTGAATTTATGATGCTGTTGAAAAGGCATTATCAGCATCTCTTGGCCGCTGAAAGTCCACAGCCACACAGGACTCAGCAGCCCATTGATTTCCATAGGTGGGTCTGCCACTACATCTGGGTTTCACAGGCTTGGCTCGTACATTGGTGTGTCTCTGGTTGAATGTGACTTCAATGACCTCTCTGGGCCTCAGTTTCTTCATCATTCAAATAACAGAGTCCCTTTTGTTTCTGGGACCTGTGATGTTCCCTGTGTTTCTGCTTATATGCGATTCTGAGTTGATTGGTCTAGAATGCACAATATCCCCTTCTAATTAAATGACTTTGAGTAAGAGCAGACAGGCTCTGAGTTAGACTGGCTGTGCTGGCTGGTTTTATCTCAGCTTGACACATGCTAGAGCCACTTTGAAATAGGGAGCCTCAGCTGAGAAAATGCACTCACTGCATTGCTCTATGGGCAAGCAGCCTATGGTGCATTTTCATGGTTGATGATTGATGTCAGAGAACCCAGGTCACTGTGTATTACGCCTGGGGAGGTGGTCCTGGGGACAGTAATGAAGCAGGATGAACAAGCCAATAAGCAGCCCTCCTCCATAGCTTCTGCTTCCGTTCCTACCCTGAGTTCCTCCTCTGATTTCCTGGATGGTGGACTGCAAATGGTAAGCTGAAACAAACCCCTTCCTTTCCAAGTTGCTAATAGAAACCCTAACTAAGACAGAATTGGGAGCAGGTTTGGGGATATTGTTGTGACGGACCTGACCTGTGCTTTAGGGAGAACTGTGACAGCATTTGAAATTTAGACTGGAAGAATTGTTGAGTGCTCGGAGCTCAGTGGGCTGTTCTGTGGGAGACAAGGAAGATAAGAATGTTGAAAGAAATGTAGATGATGGAGGTGTGCCTTGTGAAGTTTCAGAGAGACGTTCTTAGGAGTCTCTTAAGGACCCTATTGGGGTTATTCAGTACTTTGAATCTGTGTTTGTCTGTGGTCAATTGGAGCTGAGGAGTCAGCTGTGATGAGCAAGAGACCAGTACCACTGAAGGAAGATCTTTGCTGGGATGGTTGATGCTAGCTAGCTGGGGCTGAGAAGTTAGTGTCATTGAGGATCATAAATTTAAAAGATGTTTGCTCAGGCTCCGCATACAGAATCTGTAGTCCAGAGGGGGGCCAATGTTGTACCTCATCTTGGCAGCCAAACTTGGTAGTGTAAGAGTCACTCAGATGGTACTGATTTTGAAGGCATGAAAGAGTCAGAGAGAGCAGCTGAGGTTTGGCACTGTGTTGTTGGGCTGAGGTCCTTGAGGAGCAGCTGGAGAGAGGCCATTGTCGAAGGTGCAGCCTCAGTTGCAATAGAAAGCCCAGGATTGAAGAGGTCAGGGAGACACTGAGGCTTGGTACTTACTGTGTGACAGTCAGAGTCCCTAAAGAGAGGCTATTGGTGAAGACGTAGCCCAGTTGTATTGCAGACCCCAGCATTTTGGAGATGCTAGTACCATGGATGATCACCCAAGGACAGCAGTAGCTATAAAGTGGAAACTCCCTGAACCCAGAATACTGTGGGTGCTGTGAATGGCAGAGCCAGAGAAGTCCAAACCCTTTGGAGGAACCCAGAAGATCATGAATGAATCTCAGACATTGGACACCAAGTTGCTTACACTGTTGGAGTTTAGTTTTGCTTTGTTCAGATTGTGACTGTGCCCTGGTTCTTCCCTCTTGGAGTAAGAAAGCACATAGCTTATTTTTTATTTTACAGGAGCCCACAGTTGAGAAACTTAATTTTTAAAAAGATTTTGGAGTTTTAGAGAGACTTTGGATATTTTAGAAACTTGAATATTTTGGTGAGGCTTTTAATGTTGGAAGAAACTTTGAATGTTTTAAAGAGACTGAACTTCTAAAAACTATGGAAAATTTAAAGTTTGGAATATTTTTCATGTTGTAATATTGATATTACTATGATATGCTGGAAACAGCAAGAAAGGAAAGGCTGTGGTTTGAGCCATGTGTTTGTGTGTCAAATTGACAAGGGGTCAATTGTACTGGTTAGTTTTATGTCAACTTGACATAAGCTAGAGTCATTTTGGAAAAGGGAGCCTCAACTGAGAAAAAGTCCTCACTAGATTGCCCCGTGGGCAGCCTGTTGTACATTTTCTTGATTGATGATTGATGTGGGAGGACCCAGCTCACTGTGGGTGGTGCCATCACTGGAAAGGTGGTCTTGGGCGCTCTAAGGAAGCAGGCAGAACAGACTTGGGAGAAGCAGATCAATCAACACCACTCCTCCATGGCTCCTGTTTCAGTTTCTGCCTCCAGGATCCTTGAGTTCCTGCCCTGACTTCCTTGGTTTATGGACTACAGACTGTAAGATGAAATAATCCCTTTCCTCCCCAAGTTACTTTTGGTTGTGGTGTTTTATCACAGCAATAAAACCCTAACTAATACACTGGCTTCTGAGGAGTAGAAGAGGGACTGTTTGACGGTGTGTCTTGTCAACTTGTGCAGAGCTTGCTGATCTTCCCTTACTGATCCTAGGACCATGATCGTGAACTTAGATGGTTCATTAGCCAACACCAGCATAGCAAGTGGGAAGTCTTCTGAAGCCCAGAGGAGGAGCCCTCTGCAGAAGACATGTAGGCTGTGACTAGAGGAGACCCCCTTCCTGTGTTCATCTTAGCTCCCAGTGCTCTCATTTAATGCCTTTTAAAGGATGGGCATTGGTATAACTCTGTAGTAGATGAGTGGGAGGCCATCTTGACAGTTTGGGGGCGGGGCCCTAACTGAATCTACTTCAGGGTCATTGATGTACGGTTTTTTTTTCTTTGAAATAATTGATGGCATGAGCCCTTTCACAAAAAAGGCAAGTGAAAACACTCCCAGCACATTCTCCATAGGCTGCCACTTAGTACTATTTATCATAATAAATGGATGTGACTAAGTATTTTTCTCTTTTATTTAAACAACTTCCCATAGTAAAGTGCTCTTTCCAAATCAGATTCCCTGATAAAAAGCTAGGTTGAAATTATTGCCAACATCTGACAGGGGGTAGGATTCTTTTGACTTATTAAGTGAACAAGTAGATGCTTGGGATAGCTGAATTCTAAGGAGATGTTGGATTGGCTCCAGCAGGGCATGAATCGGGATGAACGTTCATAGGAGGAATGTTTGTAAGACACATAATTTTCACAAAAACTGGATGAAGCATAGAGACGTTCTTGCCCCAGGAAGTTCATGAACTGACCTCGGATGAAACACTCAGCATGTGTTATTTCATTTTGTAATCACAGCAAGCACAAAGGCATGAGTGTCCTGGAGAAGAAGTGGCCACGGCCTTCTGTAGCTTTTCATCAAGCTGTGGAATCTGTTTCCCAACCCCTCGGGGTTTTCCTAGCAAATAGGATGTGGCAGAGGGGATTTTGTGCAAGCTCCAGGACCTGATTTACTAGAGCCCCCACTCCCCCGCCTCATGGAATGCTGTAGAAGGAAACCAGGTTAGACTTCTGAATGATAAAAGGCCTATGAAGAGGAAGGTCCAGTTGTCAACCACTGCTCATACACCAGCCACTCATGTGAGGCCATCTTAACACCTGCCAGACCCAGCCCAGCCAGCAAATGCCTAAAGCCATGAACTGGAGCAAGGGTTGGAGTTGAGATTGATAGGGAGGATGATGAAGAAGGAAAGAGTGGTTGTTTGAAGCCACTGAGTTTTGTGGTGACATGTTATACAACAATAGATCCTTGGATAGAAGAACATAACATCAGCAAGTTTAGTCAACTTGCCCAAGGTTTGAAGAAGTAGGCAGCAATCATGGTTGGAACGTGAGCTTTTTGACTTCCAATTCTTTGCTTATCAATATCAAAACTACTCTACTTCAATGTAAAAGTCCCAAATTGCTGGAAATGTTCAGATTTTATTTGAAGGCCCAATCTCTTATAAATGGATGACGGTAAAGAGGAAAAAAATAATATTGCCTAGGACTTACTTTTCTGTCTCTACTCACTAACAAATGTTTCCCAAGGCACTTTAGACAATGCGCCACCTGCCCTTTCGCGACTGGTATTTCCAGAACACAGCTGTAAACATTCTCACATCTCAAGGCCATGGCTCCCTGCACATATGGACAGGCTTTGCCTTTCCTGAAAAAAAAAAAAATGTGCCCACTTAAAAAACAAAGATTTCCCAGGGAGTCAGTTCCCTGTGAAGGCGATGTTCTGAAGCATGTGAATTCGTAGGTGAGGTCGAAGTCTTTTCTGAAGAGCTATTCTGCCAGCTGGACACAAGCCTAGGAACCTTCTGTGAAAGGCCAATGTCT
This sequence comes from Peromyscus attwateri, assembly GCA_902168425.1. Taxonomy (NCBI): domain Eukaryota; kingdom Metazoa; phylum Chordata; class Mammalia; order Rodentia; family Cricetidae; genus Peromyscus; species Peromyscus attwateri. The sequence goes on along the minus strand of CABHPP010140092.1, from coordinate 16,451 downwards.
CTTAAACTCTGAAAGCTTTATGCTGTGTCATAGCTAGTTAACTCTGAATTGTAGCTCCTCAGACACAGGCGGTAAGTCAACAAACAAGCATGGCTATGTCTCAGTAGACTTTATTTGTGAAGATCAGCCGTGGAGCCCATTCTGCCTTAACCAACGCCTGCCTCAGAGGAGGAGGCCGTGTGCTCCAGAGCTTGTGTCTGTGCTGGCCTGACATCTAGAGGAGTGAACAGGCCACACAGTTTGTAGCTTGTGCTGTGTGCTCAAGCTACCATGTTATGTCTCAGGAAACGGCTTCAAACAGCCACCACGTACTCATTTGCTTATCGTTCTCTACTAGAGCTTAGCTCACTCATGCTCACCAGTGTGGGTCATTACAGCCAGGATTTACGGAAATAATCCGTCCAGTAGCGCCATCGTTTGTTGGGCTGCAGGCAAAGCAAGTCAGCAGGCAGGGGCATGACAGATGGCCTTCTGGCCAAGGTAAGTGTCCAAGGTTGTACTGGGCAGACGGCTGAATCTCAGCTGACTTTTCTGGGCAGTGAGGAGGGTAATAAGTAGCAGACACAACAAAATGGGTGGGCTGTGGATACCAACCTCATGTCCTCTTTATGCCTCGTTCCCAAGAGAAGTCAACTCCAGGACTATTATCACCCTTTGTGGGGAGCAGCTGTAGACGATTCAAGTGAATTTGTGCCAGGAAGTTTGGGAACAAGCTGATTGCCTGCCTGAGCCCTGGCTCTCTACCCACACTGTTGATGGCAGGACCTCCATAAATATCGTCCTACAGTCTGTTTTGGAATCTCCCTCGTGACAGGCAGTCCGATGATAATTGGAGGCGGCAAGAGCTGCTTGGAATATGGTGCCTGCTGTTCCCTCAGGGGTTACTGCCTGATCAATAGAGGTTCCTTCTTGAGCCCAGGCTCACCAGATGGAGTTTGTTTGTAAAAATCAGCCTCAATCAGTGAGATCAGATATTACATGCTTGTAATTCAGTTTGCTTTTTGGAACTGTCTCTCAGCCTTCAGTGGGGCGGCCATTAGGCATTTGCTCCTTCAAGTTGGAGCTTGATTTATTTTGCTGGAACCCTTTTTGGAGATGGCAGAGTAACAAAAACAAGAACGGTTTAGCTAAAATCTACATCCAGCGTGATGGATTGCTTTCACCAGCGTTCACTGCGAGGATGCTGCCATGTTTGACTCACACGCTGCTATTTGTAAGCGCGGATTAATGTTAAACATCCCATGTAAAGCGCAGGGTGGTCTGCAGTTCCGTATGGCATGAAGAGCCTCGCAGTGTGAAGTGTGTTTCTTTGGAAACAAATTTAGCTTGAAGGACTTTCTGCAAATGCCTGGTCTCACTTATGGCTGCAGCAAATGTGTATCTCTATGTGGGGTTGACCATATGGCTCCCCAGGCTTCTCTGTTGTGTGCAATCGTTCTGTGTCAATCAGGAAGAGTCTGGGAACTTAAGTCCTACAGTCTCTATCCACTTTCTTCTCTCTTTCTTTCTCCTCCTCCTTTTCTTCTTCTTCCTCCCCCTGTTTCTCCTCTTCCTCTCCTTCCTCCTCAGATGTGTAACCTGTGGGCCATCCGTGCTTTTAATGAGCTATCTGCCATCGTATGTCATCTGTTTTGGATGCTAATTTAAGTTTCTCTCTTTGTATGGCAGTTGGTGCTATAATCAGAATCACCTGCCCTCCCCTTAGGGCTGGTTTTCTCATTGGTGCTGACATCTTGAAAACCAAGACCCTCCTCTGTCACCCAGATCAGCTTACTTTCCTACTTTTAAACTCTGCCGTGATCTCTCCCCTTCACTCCAGTGTAAACTTTAACTTGAAACCTAGGGCTTCTCTCCTACTTGTATATCACCCCCAAACACACACACACACACACACACACACACACACACACACACACACACA